>JBAMJV010008450.1:0-48518 GCA_037951105.1 Echinarachnius parma
ACTGTGAAACCTGGAAATACCATCATACTGAGTAAAGAAAATATTTGAAAATGTTAAACAGATCATTGTGTTTATCAACAAAACTGTAAACCAGTGGCGTTGCGTGGTCGGACGGATTGGGGAGGGGGTGGGGGGGGGGGGGGGAACCACACGTATGGGGGGTGGGAGGCACGTGTCCCCTCCACCCCCCTCCCCCGTATCTACGCCACTGCTGTAAACCATGTCTCCGTGAGAAGCTCATACACTGTGAATCATTTCACCGTGTGAATCTGCCCTATACTGTGTTCATCCACACACTGTTAAAACACCCGTCACTCGTTGAAACTATTATACAGTTGTTAACTGGTGGCGGTGGGAATATCACAGAATGTTCAACTCCGAGGGAGGGAAGATTGCAAGTCCCGAGACGTAGTCGAGGGACTTATTTTCTTCACAAAATAGCATTTTAAATCCCAAAGGAACATTCTGTGATTTTCCCGACAACAAAACAATTGTTATTTTATCTGGCTATAAAATCCGGGACTAATTCACATACATGTATTGAAACTGAAATCGGTAAATACAACATAGCCCATGGTAAGTGTATCATCGTGTACCTTTGGTTCTCATTGTGACGTCATAATGCAATAGCGCCACCATGCGGCGCGGGTATTATACCTATACCTCTCTGGCCGTGTGTCATACAAAAATGACATCCCAATCATGTGACCGTGTTTAGCCAATCAACGACGCGTATTTTACTAAGTCAGATGATAATACACACTGTGAAACATTTCACTGTGTGAATTTCCATGAACTGTAAAATATTGCATTGTGTGGAGCTCATACACTGTGAATAATTTCACTGTGTGCATCTGTCACAGTGTGACCATCCACCGCACTCTGACATACCCGCCACACTGTTCAAACAACCAATCACAATGTGGACATATTTTACTGTGCAAATAATTCACTTTGTGAATCTTCTACACTGTGACACATTTCACCAAGTCACTCTGCCACTGTGAAGATCCACCACATTGTCAAACATCCACTGCATTGTAAAACAAAAGACAAACATTTATGTGGTTTTCCCAAAATGCAATTTTATATGTTTTTATTGTGTTTACGGCTGTTTAAAAAAAAATAAAAACAGCCCTATAATCTTAAAGAGACAGGTCCTATTTTACAAAAGGTCTGAACAGTTTCCAGTTGACAGATGGGGATGAATGTAACACGCACAAAAACAATCAGATCGAACAGCCCTGTAATTTGGATTCTACTACTGAAAAACAAATGCGGCACTCATTCAAATTAAAAGAGTTTACTGATTTAGCATAATATTACAACAATGTTGTACTTATTCTTGTAAAGGTATTGTGAAGCCGACATTTGTAAAGGTATGTCACGGATACAAATCTCAAACATGACAAATATATAATTAGGTGATACTTACGTACACGTGTACGTATATAGCACATATTGTTATTGTACGCTAGGGGTGCTTCCACAAGCACATGACCGGTCACGATCGTCTGTACATTGTTTATATAATTCACGTCACGTTTAAAATCTCGATCCCGATAGGACCTTGTTAAGAACATATCAAATTATCATATAACAACATTTTTTAACGATTGCATTGGCCGTTGGCATTTCCCGTGGTCGTTTTCGTTGATGAATAAATCGAAAATGTGGAAGAAACGCAAAAATAATGTATTAGGTGATATTCTTGTGGTTTTTTTTTTGTGCATCGCATTTTGTGAATGTGGCTAAGGATACGATTATGAAACTTGGAACACATATAGACCTTGGTCTGAAGTTGTGCACCTAGGGGGTTTGTTTTGACGTTACTACTCTGTGACGTCATATAGACGCCATTTTGTAAAATCAGTAAATCGATCATATCTTTATTACGCAATGGTATTTCAAACCAATTTTTATATATAGAAAGTACATGCCGAGGACCCAAAATTATGCATAGGTTGAAGGATGAATACAATTATGTCTGATGTAATGAATCAGTAATAATTATACTTCGAAGACTTGCATTTAATGTTTTAATCTATTGGTGTGAAAGGGAGAAATTTCTGAAGGGGCGAATCCACTCTCACTGAGATGAAATTATATTACATAGCATATGGACCTTGTGCAATGAGCTTATAGTGATGCAGTCTGTAGTGGGGATCAGATACGACCCCTGAGGTCAAAGCAAATCTGAGCATTTCTGGTCTTGTATAGAGTGGTGAAGTGTGATGTTATTAATGATGTCATAAATATTCCTTTAAGAATTTTCAAATTTGGACTTCATTTTCAGAAAGAGCTTAACAAATAATGTCCAAATACCAAAAATCAAAGGAATAGGTTACATATTGGCTGAGCTATGCCCATCCGAATAATTATGTTTGTCAATGGGCAATCAGTGTTCTAGCGCACTGGTTCCTAAATGTATGAACCAGTGCACTATAACACTGATTGCTCAATTAAGTAAAATTCATTCGGACGGGCATATCTCAGCCAATACGTAACCTATTGCTTTGATTTTCGGTATTTGGACATTATTTGTTATGCTCTTTCTGAAAATGAAGTCCAAATTTGAAAATTCTAAAAAAGTGTTTTTATGACGTCATGGCTTCTGTACTCTATACTATAGGGAGAAAGAGTTCATTTGTTTTAGACCTTGCTGGTCTGAGAAATTACTAGGTAGTACTAACACTGATTAATTCATACAAAGGGAATGTCTCCTATCATGGATATTTGTCTTGTACTAGCTAGAGTGTTAAGCTGTATGAAATAGGTTTTTTTGCAGCCGATAATTGTTTTGCTCACTATGTAGGAAGAATATTGAGTATAAAGAATTGGTGTGGAATATGAATTGATGTAGGATAAATAGTCTCCTTTTCTGAGGCTTGATAGTTTTATGAGTTTTAGATAGAATGATGTTACTTAGAATTGAGTAAGGAATAAGGATTTGTACTCATACTATGGTGTATTTATAAAGTCATTTAATAGTTTAGAAATGAAGATGGTTATCATGGATAATGTAATATTATCCTAACGTTTAACTCTTTAGTATTGTGCTAACGTCGGTGGTAGAAAATGTAAATGTACAATATTATAGTTACCGTATGGGGTTTACAAATATATATATGCTTCGCTAGTCAAACGTAACAGGGGTTGATTAGAGTCATTGAGGCATGAAGACTCAATCAGGCGTTATTAGTTCTGAGATGTTATTTGACATAATAACTATGTAATACTTTTGTTATTATGTTTATTTTATAACTGGGATCGGGATTTAAATGTAGTTGTGTGGTAAAAATGCAATAGGCATCAATTATTAATTATAGAGTAAGAATTAGAATAAAATAGAAATCGCAGTCAGATGCAAAATAAGTTAATAAGCTAGTAAGATATTGGGCTCATAGGTAAAATTAAAATGTGAGTTCATTATGCAGTTGTGTTGTAATTCTCACAGATGCGAAGTTGAATGTTGACACATGGATCGATCTTGATAAGCTAAACATCATACAGAATAGGTAACAAATTATGAACGAAATCATGAATATGATTTCTTAATTATGTAAATTGAGGTCAAAGGGCACGGGACTAATTTAGGGTAGGTACATAGTCTACGTATCACCTAATTCGTCAACGTGACGAATTTAATGTCTAGTTACATGTAGTAAGTTTGTGCGAAGTTTGGTTATTTTGTTTAGTATCGCTCATGCCATTGTTATTTGTGCGCGGGTCACGTAGCTAGCGCGGGTCACGTAGGGGTCACGCATAGCGTTGTGGTACTTCGTGGAATCCGTTTACGAACTTCCTTACTGGGTGAATACGCGTAAAATGCACACTTAACCGTTGGACGATGGTTTATTAGTTTTAGGTCTATAACTCCACGAAAAAGCGATATCAAGCCCTATTTTTTTCAGGCATGCTATTAAATGACATTTTCTTTCATATAAGACAATAACCTCGTAACTTTTAAAATTTGGCTTGTAAAAGAGGGTCTATCCCTTTATAGGGCTAGTTCAGTTTTAGTATACAGGGAGCTGCACGAAATCATTGTTTTGTGAAAGAATGAAAAACTGAGTTTAACATTTGTAAAATCATACAATTTTAATGGCAGAATAACCTTTTTTATGAAAATGTGTTCAGAAATGGCTGAAATAAATATATCTCACCGGAATATACTTGGGGCCCAGAAATGTTCGACTATTTTTACAAAAATTGAAAAATGCTTAAACATTTTTAAACATTTTCCAAATAGATTTTCATGAAGTCGTTGATGATCTCTCTATTTAGTCATTATTTCAACAAATCATCACAAGCATAATTTTGTATGAAATGATGGTTGAAAACAATTTTTTTTTTTAGAAAGCGCCCTATTTGTATTCATGGCTTTTAATGAATTATAACAGGTTTTTTTATTCAGTTGTTTGAAATATTCTATACCGTTTGAGCATGGTGGAGTTTTAACTATTAGTTTGTAATTTTACTGTGCCGGTTTTGGTTACTTCACACCACCAAACCGAATCCAAACCGACGCGAGACCGAATAATTCGGGGAGCTGAAACAATATAATATTTACAATTCAAACACACAGTTAGAATATATATACAAAAACAAAGTTATGTACAGCAAATACCTCCAAACCCGCCAAAAGAAACGTCTTAAAGGTTCAGAGTTATATATCAATATTGTACATATCTCAGTTCATAAAACATATCTTTAAAAAAAAGCATAACCATCAAATACACCAAATTTTGTATCAAATTTGATTCGATAATCTCTCGAATAGTATTTTCTCAAATCCATTAAGACGAAGTCAAGTAAAATCTTGATTAGGTTATGATTAGCAAAGATTACAAATAAAGAAATCGTATACTACATGATTATCATTCAGTGCAATGTAATACAGTTTCAAAGAGCGGAGAAAGTTAACCCGACAACCACGAAATACTATGTAAGACTAATTTGTCTATACAAATCAGATTATAGTATGTTTCAAAAGCGACCCAGTTATATCAGAAGATATGCTTTGCCGTGTCTCCCATGATGATAAACGCCCACACAATAATGCAAATCATAATAGTATACATTTATATAGCGCATAATAATAATAATAATAACAGACAAGCGCTTTACATAAATTAATTAAACAAAATATACCACAACCTACAAAAACAACATACACACAAAAAAGTACATCTGTGTTGGTAATGTCTCATCATTTTTGGGGAAGCTCGTTCCATAACCCAGGTGCTGCTGTTGCAAATGCACGATCCCGTAAGTACAGTATGTGTTTGTGTGTTAGGGACAATCAATGGAAAAAACTCGAGACACCTATCTATGTTGATTAGCTTACATAATATGTACCCAAATATATATATGTCACACGAATTACATATGAAAGCGATTGCCCTGACAAAAAAAGACTTTTCAGATTAACTGGTCGATAATATTTTCCGTAGAAGACAGTACTTATTTCGCAAGATATTATTACATTTTGGATCTTAAAACGTGTAAAGTGGTATCGGACAAATACAAACGGGTAACGTCAACGGCATGACGTGATTGTCCCATTAGCTTGTCTTCCACCATCGTGGTGATCAATTTTATCTTTTTTGTTTCCGTCCACATTCTTATCAGTTTTATTACTACTGTCAACAATCCCATGCCGTGTTTGCTTCCTCAAGGCCAAGAGAGACATCAGCGCCCAGGGGCTAGAGATAAGTAGTGCAACCCGGATAAATTGTACTGATGGAGGCTTGAGTGTTCAAAAATCACTACCGCTCCTCAGCCCTCCAGGAGCGGTATTCAGCTAGCTATAGAATTACCTAATGGGGGTAACGTCAACGTTCTTCAAATATGGCGCCGTAACGTTTGGGCACCAACGTTCCGCCAGTGCAGTGATCGTAGCTGTAGTCCGCGCCGACGCCCTGGGGAAGACTCAGTCTGAAGCGTTGGAGCAGCGACGTTGAGAAGATAAACAACTCCATCTTAGCCAGTTGCTCGCCAAGACACACCCTGCGACCTGCAACATACATATGAAGAGCTTTCAACCAAAAGGCGCTAAATCCAGGTATATTTGTCCCACTGTGTTCACGTGTCAATGGGAATATGAAAATTGAACTTTCTATATTTTGATTTTGAGTGAGTTATTTGTCCCAAAATACGGATTTCTAGATAGCTACGTAGATTATGCATGTAGATATAGGGCAATTCCATGGTAACGGAAGGACATTCAGACACAATTTTGGAACTGAAATCAAATAATTCCAGGATCCTGCTTTTGATTTTTTATTCTAAATGGCATGTCTTTGATCCTTGTTGGGACACCTTTGATTTCCACTATTTCTAAAATTTTGACCGCATTATGTAAATTAGATATGGACACTAATGAGGCCGGTAACGGAAGGACGCCAAATGGACATGGATTTTCAATTTTTTTAGTTATGACCCAATCTCTGTGAAGTTACGAGTTTATCATGTTAAGTTGGCTACTAGTCAATTTCCTTATGTTCACAGATTATAACACCACCTTTTAAGAAAAATATCTACATTGGTATATTAATTATGAGAAATTAATTACTCCAGTGTTCGGTAACGGAAGGACGGTAACGGAAGGACCTCTGAAAAGTCTATACGAATTGTACAGTAAAATTAATTTTGAATTTAAAGACCATTTATGAGAAGGAAACATCTCTTTTGTGGTCTAAAATGAGTTTGTATCATAGATAGCATATGGACATCACAAGCATTTACATTTCTATTTTTTTCTTACTATATTTCATGTTCCAATGGCTCTTATTCATGGTCAATCCATGGTAACGGAAGGACACTCAAACACAAATTGTCAACTTTAAGAAAGACATTTTTAAATACTTGTGTTGTTAGAACAGTCTATTTTGATAACAATACTTCCAAAACATACGGTTTTAAGGTCCCATCATTTTTTTATTTTTTTTATCTCCGCACATTATTGAATATGCATACAAATGAGGTCGGTAACGGGAAGGACACTAAAATGGACAAAGTTTTGTTATCAAATCAGTTTTAACTAAAACTCTGTGATATTAAATAATACAAAAAATGTTAAGGGTACACATTTCATTCTCTGAAGGGTTAAGAAGAATTTACTTGTTCTTTGATTAAAATTTGTCCGCAGATATTTGAGTTATTTCAGTTATTTCACACAAAGCGGACCAATGTTCGGTAACGGAAGGACATAATGGACTATAATGTATGATATGACACAGTAGGGTCATTCCATGTCAAATCACCTTTAAAAAAGTGAAAATTTTCATCGCAGCCCTATTCAAATTTCCTAATATTTGGTATGTATGATACTTCAACCTTTAAAAGCGCAAATATTTAAGTTTTAGCCCAATCCGCCCAATGGTTTTGGCGCTATGGTCGATTCTTATGGGGGAGTTTTGTAAGAAATGGGCGTGGGCACCATTTTTCAAATGGCCATTGTCCATTAACCGTTGGGTCAATTTATTTTGTAATGGTGTCATTGGACTGGGGATGTTATGTGCAATCCATTTATGCCATTTGTGTTCATGCATGAGCGAGTTTGGATACGATAACCTTTGACCTTAGATTTTGACCTTCCGTTTTACCTCGTGGATCAAATCATTTTGAGATTTTGTTTTACTTAAATCTTGGCTTGATATAATTTCTACAACATATGAAAGAATTTGAGATATATTATTTCTTGCTTTTTCTACAGCCTTGTTTTTAGTTTGCAAATTTCATGTAAAATTTAATTATTTTAGACCTACACCCATGTCCAAGAATTCTATAGGGGTGTATTGTATAAAAAAAGACCTATTCAAAGTCATGATCAGAGCCTATTCACACCCTGGCTCACCACAGTTAAATAGACCTACTAATCCCCATACAATATAAATCCAGACAAATGGCATCATGGTACAAGGGCCCTGTTGCAGAAAGAGATAAAATCAATTGTGAGCCAGATCAAATGTTCTAAATGCACAAATCTGATTGGTTGAAACACAGAAAATTACTAGTCTGACCACGCTACGCCATTGATAGCTGGCCATTGCAGGTATTGTCTCATTATTTTGGGTTTTCATATATGAGAGACCAATTTTTGAACATAAATTTTGTCATAATATGTAATATGAGGTACCTTGTCCATCTGTTACCATGTGTATGGTAACGGAAGGACATTTTCTTT
Organism: Echinarachnius parma; assembly: GCA_037951105.1. Lineage (NCBI taxonomy): Eukaryota > Metazoa > Echinodermata > Echinoidea > Clypeasteroida > Echinarachniidae > Echinarachnius > Echinarachnius parma. The sequence goes on from JBAMJV010008450.1 coordinate 8,192, forward strand.
TGTTATTTATTAATTAACAAAGAAACAATGAGTAATACAATTGTTAGCAATGGGAAGGCCTACTTGAACTTGCTTTGCACTGAAGATTGGTCTGCTCTCTAACAATTATGTGAGCCACAAAATTAAAAATATTGATTTTTCGGTAACGGAAGGACATTTTCATAGGCTGAAAATAAGAAGTCATTGAAGCATAACAAATCAAACAAATCATACAAATTTACTATTTTACGAAATGGTCATATCTCAGGAGTCAGAATAATGGTTTTTAGGCTTAACTGGGGAAATATAAAACAACCACAGGATCAAAACACTTTTTCACAAAAATGTCAAATTTGTGGTGTTCAATTATGGTTATAAAGTTATTATAAAAAAACAACTAAAATTATGTAAAACTAAAATTTTCTCATTGAATTCCAAAAATATAGAATTTAAGCTTTGATTTGATACCAAATTTGTATCATAAAAATTTTTGTAACATTTTTGGTCAAATGTCCACTTTGGCGTGGAATTGCCCTATATCGTTAACTTATTTTTTTATGGAAAGTGGATTTAGCGCCTTTTGGAAGCGAGCTCTCCATATATGTAAAATGAAGACGTCATAATGTAGTGAAACGGGAGACTCGTATTGGTTGGTCACCGTTGTCTTTTATTGCCACAATAGCAAAATGCGCTTGTGCTTAAAAGGTCTCTAGTGACTTGTTGACATGTGCTAAACGAGCAGTTGATACAATATATATTGTTGTTATCTGATATGTCAATGGATGTTGTGTGAACATCTCGCGTTAAATGTATGTTATATGGCCGAGTTATGAGTACCTAAATATGCAAAGTGATATTACCTAGCTCATTGCACTCACTTTGTACACGATCCAGGGGATAATTTAACATCTTAAATGCCTGGGCTGTCAATGCTCTATGGCATTTGTGTGTATTGTAATTCACTGTATTGTAAAAATGCGAGCTTGGCACTCAAGGAGTTAACATTTCAATCGTAAATATCCTTTTGGCGAAAAGGGAAATTTGAAAATCCGAACCCTGTCCATGCTTTTCTTGTTATTACGAATACAATAAAGTATGAGGGAACCGCCAGAACTCCAAATGGATTTCGATGATTTGGACAATGTTACTAAGTCCGTTTAAAGAGATTTAAATCGTAACAATGTCAAAATCCTTACAATTAGGCATTAGCTTTTTTCTGACGTCAGCCTACAGCCCAATACCTTTAGCCTAAAGTTGTACAGGTCAAGCATCTAACTGTCTTAAATTCGTAAATAACAACATTTTACCTGCTCCAAATGCTTCGAAGGCCTCCTGCTTGACGACTTTCTTCCCGTCATCGCTCAGGAAACGTGCAGGATTAAACACTTCCGGGTCATGCCAGAATCTGGGGTCATGATGCATGCCCAGGATGTTCATGAAGATATTTGAGTTACGCGGTATCGTGTAACCGCCGATCTCAACGTCGGTAGAACACACGTGAGGAATGCCTATAGGAACGATGGGCCGAAAGCGAAGTACTTCCGTCAGGGTCGCATCGGTGTACGGCATGTTCTTCCGGTCGTTCACAGAGGGCGCCCGTTCTCGACCGATCACGTGATCAATTTCTTCAGCAACCTGGCAACATAGATATAGACAAATATTCCATATAACATGGCATAGGCATTGTTTCGGGTTTGACTTCTTCCTCATTACCCATTTGTTAACAACAACACAAAACGTAATAGCACTCAGAAAATGTCAAGCAAAGTAATGCACATAAATAGTTCATTATGATTAGAACTGCAAATGTTAGAACTAGAACATCCGCGGCACAAGGAACCAATCGCAAAACAAGTGACGCCATTCACCGTTGGTGAATGTGATGGGACAAACTATCACTTCCAAGGCGATCTGGATGTAGCTATCTTTCCGAAGCGAAGTTGAGGAAAGATAGCGTATACATTCAGATCGCCGAGGAAGTGATAGTTTGCCATCGCCTGAAACCAAAAGGTGATTATTTGCTTTATATTCCACATCAAATTTTAATCACAAACGACTTATAACTGAACACAAAGGGCTAAAACGTTTGGAATATTGAGTCTTTTATTTTAATTTCGTCAATCCCTCACATGAACAAGATTTATGATTAAACGTCAAAGAAGCTTATATCATTGTCTATTAAGCGTAGCCGCGCGTAAACAGTGCGCTACCTGTCTGCGCACTAACGCTACACACTCCACATTCAATTCAATGCAACCGCGGAGTGTAGATAGTATACCCATACTTCAACGTACGTTAAAGTGATGCCTGTAAAGTGTCAGATATTGCACAAAATGACATTTGAGACTTCAATCCTACATCAATATCATTGTAAAATACAATTGAAAGATTTGTGAAAGTTTGAAAGAAAACGAACACTGTTTACCTAATGAAAAAAACGAATATTGAGTTCATATTTTATCACCGAATACTGATGGCTTGTCATGGAATTGTAGCAGTAATAATCAGCCGTTGACGATATCCGCACTCGTGTATTTACAGACTGTACAGAATTCATGGAATTTGCGCACGTTGGATCAAAGTTCAGTAGCGTCTGGAATGTTTCCCACGCGTGCTGACTCGGACATATTTAGCTACAACAATTGTACTTTATTCAATTGCGTTGATCAACGCTTTTCAAATAATGATTTTCAATGATAATTATCGTCATACTAAAGGGACATTTGAAAAAATCAAACCCTATTTTATTCTTCTCTTACCATAAGCTAAACAACACGGTAGAAGAGAAACGAGGAAGCTCCAAGTAATTTTCGTGGATTTGGACACTTTACAGGTATGACTTTAAGAACTATCTAGTGAGTGCGACGAGCTATCTACACAGTGTAAACAAAGTTGTTTTCTCCCATCAATGCTGGGTGAAACTACATTTCATCACGTGATTAACTTTTGACCAATCGTAGAGCAAGATTCTTAGTATGCGGAATATAATGGCTGTTAGCCATCAATCTATGCGAGATAGTACATATCTGCGCCTCGCATATTAACTGTTAAAGGCATATATATGCGTGGGTTATAAAGGGTAGTCAGCAAATTCCAACTCGACTCCACCGTAATCTCTCGAGGTAAACTCACGATATGTGTTGGATCGATCGAAGAGAGGTGCTTCAAAATATCTGAACAAAGGCCTTCTTATGAAATTGCATGCAGCAAACATATTTCTCACGCTGTCACCTAGGCATCAAACGGCGGCACTTTGAAATCGGTTGCGGTTAAGCGTGTTACGTGATATTTTCGCTCGTAAACATCTCTGATGGATCTCCATTCGACTAGTACAAACATTCCGAACGCGACTATTTTGTATGCATTTTTGACTCGGGTATTCGGAAGTGGAACAGTTTGCGATTGCTACTTATAACTGAGCCAATGGGGATTACGTACCGTGCGTAAAAGTGCGCAAGATCGATCCACGCGTCTCCTTTAAGTCCGTGGTGTACAGTGGCCCTTACAGCTTCCGCTAACTTCATTGTTCTGCAATGTGCGCGCGTATGGTATCCTGTTGACAGTAACTATTGCGCTCTGTATCTATAATTCAATGATTATTACAGCATTAATGAGTTTTCCAGTAATATGGAAGAAGGAGAAGAAGAAACGGATGAGGAGGAGAAGAAGGAGAAGAAGGGGGAAAAAAGGAGGATCGATCCCCCGGGGGGGGGGGGGGGCACTCATGTATAATGTAAGACGGGTATGTACCGCTTAAAAGACCCCCTTTTTCACACCTGATCGCAGCTCTAAATATACCCGATTTAAAAAAAATTCCGCTCCATAGACCCCAGGAATGACTTGGCTGCAATCCATTATTCTTCTTCTAGTTCAGCTCCACAGACCCCCGGAATGACTTGGCTTTGTACTTGATTAGCGCAAAATCCATTACTCTTCTTTTAGTTCGGCTCCTTAATTGGACCACCATTTGACCCTTTTTGAGGGTTTCCGTTGGTATTTGGAATCTCCAAGTCTATGTATTTTGTAGTTTTAGTCTGCTCCTTAGACCCCTTAACTCCCGTTTCAGGGATTTTGTAGCCCCAAAGACCCCATATTGTGTGCTTGTAGTTAGCTCTTCAGACCCCAATTTCAGAGTTCCGTGCGGCACACTCCCGTCAACAAATAATTCGAGTGCCCCCACCCCCCGGGGGCAACGACAAAGACAAACCTTTGATTGAATACCCGGATGACCCGCCATCAGCAGCACGAACCAGAGCAGTGTAGTTGACGTGGTCTCTGTGCCGGCGAGAAAGAGATCAAATACTGCCATCCACAGGGTGTCCCGCGTCAGGTACGGCTTCTTTCCACCTTTATCGGTGTCTGCCTCTAGGCGGCGCACTTCTGTCAGGTACATGTCGATGATGTCACGTGCATCGTTCGGGTCGTGTGTGATTGCATGTTGGTCTACCTCTTTGTTGATGAAATCCTGTTGAGAGATTATATAGCGGATTTAGAAACAAGCAATTTATTTCGGTTTCATGTAACGAACCAGCAAGCATAAACGTAGGCCTACACATTCCAGCAATACAAACGATTAAACTTCCCCGTGCTCCCACATAGATCCTCACCTCTAAGTAAACTAATTGGAAGGCGTGCGTAGTGAAATTCAGGGAATTACGTCAAATGTTATCTGTTATAAAGCACCAGTCACCACCATGTTTATTGTTTGTGTCCTAACGGCCTCGTAAGGCAAACTAAATAAAAAGCATGTTATCATAAAAAGAAAGAGCCATAACCACTCAAGAGGGCGCTCTCTAAACATCCATCGGTTTCAATAATTTGAAATAAAATATTGTGCATGTGATGTTTTGTTAAAAACAGTGATTACATACTACATGTATTTTAAACCTCTTTTGTACATTTTTAAAAAGAGAAAACACTACAAAAACTTGTTAACGGCTGGTTCACATGCAGTTATCAAACGATTGTGGGGCCCCACACTTATTACAAATCACTATGTTTATGGATATTTCAGCCATTTCTGAACCGATTTTGAACAAATAACGTTCATCGTATCATTCAATTTGTATGCTCTCTCGAATTTGACACTCAGTTTTTCATTATCTTACACACAAATATCGTGTGTAGCGCCCTCTAAACCAAAACTCAACTATCTCTTTAACCGAAAAATAAAACTCTGTACTTGAGGGAAAGTTGAGTTTTGGTAGAGTTTTTGAAAGAGCATAATATTTTAGTGGCAGAATAAACTTTATATTTTGATCAAAATCGGTTCAGAAACGGATGAAATATTCATAAAAGTAACCATTTGTAATAAATGTGGGGCCCCACAAATATTAGACATTTTTTGGACCAACCGTTACAAATTTTTTAAAAATGCTTCCTCTTTTCAAAAAATTTCAAAAGAAATCTTCACATGCACAACATTTTATTTAAAACGGTTTAAACCAATTAGTTTTTAGAGAGCGCCATCTTGAGTTTGAACGGCTCTGTTTGAATGATAAAAGGCTTTTTACTTAGTCGTTTGCAATTTTGAATTCCTTTCATGCATGGTAGAGTTATAACTATTAGTTTGTAATGTAATGATGCAGGTTTTCGTTACTAAAATTCAGTTTGACCAAAACTGTACTCCCTTTACCAAAACTCAACTATCCCTTTAAATAGGATCGGTAAATGAGAAAAATTACCTCTAAGCCGAGCAAGACTTCCCTGTGGGCACTGAACAGAGGGGTCTTCAGCAGAATTGGAAACCTGGCCATAAGTTTTTTTAAAATCGGGTTGATTTGTGCTCCACTCGCGAAATCCCGCATTCTGTTGATCATGTCCACGAACACGGGATCGTCGTACTGGAACCGCCGTCCAAAAGTGATGGCGTTGATGATGTTCGAGACGGCTGGGTTTAAAACAGCATTGGGGTCCTGTGGTTGGTCGGACTGCGCCAGTGTGTCGCAGAGGATTCGAGCCTCCTGTACGATGCGCTGTTCAATGTCTCGCTTACCCATACCGAAGTTGCGCAGCGCCGAGAGGCTGAATCGGCGCAACTCTTGCCATACCTCGCCCTGGCTGAACAGGATTCCAGCTGAAAGAATGATCAAACAACAATAGTATGGCTCTAGGTGAACAGGAGGCGCGTTAGATATTATAAGCTGGGACTCACCAAATAAAGTAATGATAATAATAATAATTATTATTATCATAAAAAATAATATTAATGATGAGAATAATAATTATTATCATAAAATATAATATTAATGATGACAATAATAATAATACTACTACTTCTACTATTAATAATTGAAATAATAACAATAATATTACGTCTTCTATGACTAATATTTAATAGTATAATAATAAATTCAACAAATGATGGTATGGCTTGTACCCGGCCGTTAAAGGGAAATGCAACTCAAGAATAGAGTTTAGACTAAGTAATACATCGTAATATTCCTTGTAACATCACTCCGACTCAGATTTCTGCTTTGGAAGAAAAATGTTAAAACTCTATCGCGTTTTCCACTATTTACGCGAACACGAGAGGCCGCCATTATTATTAGGTTTGTACGGACCTCATGCATTAATGCACTTCAATAGCACCTATTCAAACCATTGTCTGAATACTTGTAGATGCGGATCTACTACATGTATTCAGACAATTGTTTAAATAGGTGATATTGAAGTGCATTAATGGATGAGGTCCGTACAAACCTAATAATGGCGACCTCCAGTGTTCGCGTAAATAGTGGAAAACGCGATAGTGTTTTCACATTTTTCTTTCACATTTTTCTTCTGAGTCAGAGTAATATTACATATAATAAACAGGAATATTATGATGTATAAAGTAGTATAAACTCTTTTATTGAGTTGCATTGCCCTTTAAGATGACACATCACGAATGCCGATCAAGCCGGCGATCTTCTGCACTCCCTTGTCCAGGGGCAATCATCATTCATCATCGCCATCATCCACACATCACATGATCATTTGCCCACAACTAGTTTTCGTAACAATACTTCTACTTCTACTTTAATTGGGTACTCGACAGGATCCATCAGTCAGGACGTAGAGTCGAGGGGAACCGGTGAGGTTTCCCATTAATTCCCGAGTGAGGCAACTGCTCCCGCAAAGGCTCCTAGTGACGTAGAAGCCAGCAGGGGTGTCGATCATGGGGGGGGGGGGGGCAGGGGGGGGCGGTGGCCCCCCCCAATGAAAATATTGGGGGGCGAACATATCATTTCGCCCCCCCCCCCCAATAATTCCGAAAATGAGGAAGAAAAAAATCAAGTGATATAATGCCAAAAGGTGAAAGACACATTTATCAATAATTAATCTTCAAAATAGCCGATTTTTAGTTTGAAAAGGACTGTAAATCTCATATTGCAAGTTACATTTGGGTTGCGGGAACTCACCTTTTGAAATGTGTTGGGCAGCGTAATTTCTCAAACGCACACCTCAAACAAAGTTTATTAAACCCTCATCTATAGATAGCACACCGTCACAGAAAATAAAATAATCTTGGTACATATGCGCTGAACGCAAATCAAATTGGAATATCATGTCCCCCCACATTTGAAAAAAGGAGCAGATTGTCCCCCTCCCTTTGTCATTATATATGTTTGGTTCCATACCTATATACTTCATATTACGTGAAATTTCTGTCTCAGGTGTGCACCAAACCGCACAATTTCAAGCCCCAAAATACAAAAGCTCCCTACTGTGGGAGGGGGACACCACCTCCCACACCCTCCCCCGCTCGGTCGCTTCGCTTCCTCGCAATGTCTCCCCTACACTTTTGAGATATTGTTGACGCCCTTGCTTAGTTTCATGGGAGCCCAATGCCCTAGACTATATCGATGGCTCTATAGTATACATGATCACCTGGATCCATCTCATGCAAGGCTCAGTCTTTTCCTCACTATGCCCTTTAAAAATACGTTATGAGTAGGTTCAATATTTTATACAATTTTAACACCCATGCATGCTAGGAGCAAATGTCTGAAATCTAAAAGCTTCCGGGGGCTCCGCCCCCTGGACTGGGGGTCCAGGGGGCGGAGCCCCCGGAAGCTTTTAGATTTCAGACATTTGCAACTCCTATCATGGGTGTTAAAATTGTATAGAATAGTGAACCTATACTCGTAGCGTATTTTTAAAGGGCATAGCTAGGAAAAGATTGAGCCTTGCATGAGATGGATCCGCGTGATCCTGTATACTATATTATTGTCCACAAATGTAGGTGCCCCCCAAAGTTTTCAATGAGCGCATAATAAAACTTCCGGGCATGTGGGGCTTTTAGCTCTCTCAGTGGTCACTCTGGAAAAATTTTCAAATTTCGCCCCCCCAATCTCAAAAACGGATCGACACCCCTGGAAGCCAGGATATTTTGGGGGAGCGCATTCCATGCGGTGACAGTTTTTGCGAAGTAGGAGTTCTGGTAAATCTGCGTTTCTAACCTGTGTATGCGACGCTAACCTGGAACAAAGGCGGGAGAAATCTGCCCGATGTGACGTCTGCCTGCTTGACCAGTAGCTCCTTGACCAACCTTGGGCTGGATAAGATGACTAGTCTTTTCCTTCCCGGACGGAAATACATCAAGTCCCCATATCTTATAAAATAATAACGAAAATAAACGAAAACAACGAAATAATGTTTTTTTTAATAATAATATTATGCCTTTATACATGTTATAATTATGGTAACTCCTTGGCCAACCTTGGGCTTGATATGATGACTAGTCTTTTCCTTCCTGGGCGGAAATACATCAAGTCCCCATATCTAATAAAATAATAACGAAAATAAACGAAAATAACGAAATAATGTTTTTTTTTGGAAATAATATTATGCCTTTATACATGATATATGCTAACTCCTTGGCCAACCTTGGGCTTGATAAAATGACTAGTCTTTTCCTTCCCGGGCGGAAATACATCAAGTCCCTATATCTAATAAAATAATAACAAAGAAGCAATGGTTTTTTTTTGCAATAATATTATGCCTTTATACATGTTTTACGGAACACACCATCCTCGCTGTACGCACCATTAAACCATGGTTATTTTGAGTATTTGTTTTCGTTTTCCGTGAATCATTTTCTGGGCATTTTCCTGAGGGCATTCGTGACTTTTTTGTTTCATGTCATGCGCAACTTTTTACTTTGTTTAAATCAGTGGCGTAATGAGCAAAAACTTTGTGTGGGCTATACCAAATCCCCATCACCACTGGATATTGCGAGGCAGCGAAGCGACCAAGCGGAAGGAGCGAAGCGACTGGGGGGGGGGGGGGGGGGGGGGGAGGTGTCGGAGGTGGCGTCCCCCCTCCAACGGTAGAGGGCTTTTGCAATTTTGGGACTTGAAACTGTGCAATCTGGTGCATACCTAGAAAAGAAAATTCTGACTTGATGACATGTACTGTGTGTTAGTGCGTCATCATCGTCATGATTCTACCAACCAGAAGAGGTTATGATTGATTCATGAATAAAAACAAAAATGCACCTATAAATAATATTCGCAAAGTGACATATTCAGTTCAAACAGTGCATCAAAAGCATTATTTCATGTTAAAACAACATGGACTTTGCATTTCAGACGTATCTTTCATCTCGTAACAGCAATTTGAGGGAGTGCGCCCTCTAGTTGTCTTTAGTATATAACTCTATGGCATACACGTATCGGTATGCATTCTTCATTCTATAAATGGATGAAATTCAGACGCACCTTTTTACGAGTCCATTGATCCTCGTGTAATGGCTGCCCGAACGAAACAATAGCAGCAAGCCGTCAAATGGGAAGGGAATATACGGTGGCCCCGGGGGTAGCTTGGAGCGCGACGCCGAGAAGTTCTCCCTCACGAACCAGAAGACGACGAGGGAGATGATGACCGTCGTAGCGATGTTGAACACGCTGACGTACTCGATCGCGTCGACCACGGCGCTGGACATGGCGATGACGTCCTGCGTTATCCCGATCAGATCAGCGCTGAAGTTAGACTAGGGCTGTGATTTACGGAAATGAAACGAGTTTAAAGGGATCTAGTAACCTTGTTGATATGTGCAAAAGTGGTAAATGGTTGGTACAATATATTCTGCTGTTAACTGATATAGCCACATGGTATTGTGTGAAGTCAAATGAACGTTACATGGCCGGGCAATGAGCAAAAATGATTTATGGGATATATGGGCATGTCTCAGCCTATGCTTCACATATTCAATTGTTTTTCGGTATGTGGACATTATTTTTGACGCTCCTTCGGAAAATGAAGTTAAAATTTGAAATTTCTGAAGTTCATGACGTCATGGTGTGGTGTGGTGTGGTGTGGTGTGGTGTGGTGTGGCAAGATTCGTAGAGCGCGCGCTTTGCGATCATGAGATCCCGGGTTCGAACCCTGCCCACTGCCTTTGTCCTTCGGCAAGACAATTTATCCACAATTGCTGCTCTCTACCCAGGTGTATAAATGGGGACCCGGTAGGAGGTGAAAGCCTTATGTGAACGATCTTCTTGAGCCCATGAGCGCTTGGAAGGAATGCTCCCCAGGGAGTGGAGATGGTGCACACGATGTGTGCTGGTTTGCATTGTATCCTATGACCGGGGGTAATATTATCATTGTAAAGCGCTTAGAGATGATTATCAATCATATTAGGCGCTATATAAATCGAGATTATTATTATTATTATTATAGGTGACGTCACAGTCCTTATGGTAGGTCACCCTCTTTTTTTGGAGTATGGAACGCCGACGCCAAAAAGTTGCATGAAATTTACCTTTTTGCCCAACTTAAAGATTTCTTTGAAAAAAAAGAGAGTGGTATATCAAAATAGTCACATATTAGCTATTAACCTGAATCAAAGCCGGGATTTCACCATACCTCTAAAGGGAAAGTTGACTTCTGGTAAAGAGAGTACAGTTTTGGTCAAACTGAATTTTAGTAACCAAAACCTGCACCAATACATTACAAACTAATAGTTATAACTCTACCATGGTTGAAACGAATCCAAAATTATAAAATAAGCCTTTTATCATTCAAACTCAAGATGGCGCTCTCTAAAAACTCGTTGGTTTAAACCATTTTAAATAAAACATTGTGATTGTGAAGGTTCGTAAAAATAGTTACTAGTTATAGAGAGATAATCAACATTGATTAAAACAGTTATTTTAAACATTTTTGAAAAGAGGAAGCATTTAAAAAAATTGTAACGGTTGGTTCAAAATTATCTAATATTTGTGGGGTCCCACATTTATTACAAATAATTATATTGATGGATATTTCAACCATTTCTGAACCGAATTTTATCAAATAAAGTTTATTATTTCACTAAAATATTATGCTGTTTCAAATTTTACACTCAGTTTTTCATTATCTCACAACAAAATTATTATGTGTAGCGCCCTCTTTATCAAAACACAAAACAAAAGTCGTTGAGTCGGCTCTTTGACCGAGTAGTCCATAGGCGCCGGAAATAGGGGGGGGGGGGGGGGGGGGTAGGGTTAAAACCGCCCCAAATCCAAAAAGTGGGGGAGGGGGAAACGCGTTTCTGCCCCATCCCCCGCCCCCCAAACAAAAAATGGTAGCGAAAAGTGAACTAAAACATACAGCTTTGGTTTCTTCCTGTATTCTAACAATTGCAAAGAATACATGATAAATGATTGATAAGGAAGAATAATAGTAGGCGTAGCAATGCTCCTTTAAATCCTCCAAATGGAAATTGGCACGAGTCGAAAACTTGGTCTATGCCAGGACTCGAACCTGGGTTGCCTGCATGGAACGCAGATGCCTTAACCAGTTGGCCACGGGGACCTTGTGAGCAAAGACAGGTCCAAATTCACGTCATCGTCAATATATATGTAATACAAATAAAAATTAAAATGAATGAGAAAAAAATAATGATAATAATGATTATAATAATAACAATAATTAATAACTAAATAAATGAATACAAAACGTTAATAACAAAAATAAGAGGAAAAACAAAAAGAAGAAGAGTGGGAAAGACAAATATAAATGTATGAGCTAAGAATTGTTAATTCAAACGTCAACAACTAATTTGTACATCCATTATAAGTTTTCGCTCGCGAACAGATTATCTCAATTCGTTGGGTAACCTGCGTATGGTCTGGGGTGAGTACTTTTTTTTTGTACCGGGTCACGTATAGTTCCTGTGTTGGCTGGTAAAGTAGTTCGCTGCCCGAACCGCCTGCACATATCGAGCTCAGCTCAGCCAATAGCTGCCGTTATCGCTCACTCAGCTGATAGCTGCCGTATGTAATATTAGAACCTGCTCTACGCCCACTTCCAACGGGATCGTCAGGACGTGGTTTTGGAGCATAGGAAAGGGGAATTACGGACGTAACGATAGTAGCGTTAGCGCCCGTTTAGTTCTGAGTGCAGTGGTGTGCATGTAGGTGGTGTGTGTTCAGAAATCACGTCCTGAATCTGGACTACTGGTAAAGTGGCATTGAGGCTACTTCTCATAACGTGTGCCAAATCGCACCATTTCAAGTATATAAATATGCAAAATCTTCCCCCTCCAATATATATATTGAAGATATACATAAGATACATCTTTTTTTTTTTTACATGTGCAGGATTTGTTCATATCTAAGTTACTTTGTTTGATCAAAATACTGATTAGACAATTAACTCCATCAGATATGAATTTTGTTAACAAAATGTATTCTGTCGTAAGAAGATGTAAGCTTTCCTAAATTTTACACTTAGTCATTACCTCGAGAAAATTTTTTGAAGCGCAATCTACACCTTTAAAATTGCGCGGACAAGACATATAGAGGGCCGGGGAAAAAATTACTCAGCTGCCCGCATTGGGCCGCGCCATGACAGTCAACTAGGCTAGAACGAACGTGCTGCTAAACGGGGATACCATTAGTTTGTACAGACGGCGCATCTCGTGCGTATAGCGCGCGTAATATGACTAGCGTCCTCTATTTGCCTTGTCCGCGCCACTTTAATACATGATGATAATGATAATGCAGTCAATGCTCGCATGATCGCAACACGGAACATGTGAGAGAAAGGAAAATGAAGTATAAAAACAAAACATTTTGTTATATAATTGTACCATTATTTGGAGCTATAATCATCAAACATTTAAATACTCAAATAATAATGATATATAGCATTTATTTATAGAGCGCCATGTATCTAGGTGCCCTATTCAGAGGCGCATATATTACTATGTTACATTATTGCATTAAATTGAAAACACGAAATCTAAATTTCTCCACTTTGGTAAGTTCATTAAAATGTGTATCCCCGCATCATTATCAATTATTTGACGTAAAAGAAACAACTTACTTGTACTAATATCAAGCGAGATTTAGATTTGGTTCCCTAGCTCCCAGTTGGTACTTCTTGCGATGCAGGCACGTACGTCGTATATACCCGAAAAGGATGGAATAAACATGGGACAATCCATGGAATAATAAATGACTGTGAGAAAGTAATACACAATTTTGCTCTATATAAACTTCATCGAGTTTGCCCCGCCGGTGCCAGTCAGTGTCTAGTCTAGGTTCTATACTCTGTGTACACCTTTCCCCCTTATACGCGTATCAACCCGGTGCATCTGTACGCCCGATGAACTGTACGGAATCTGTTTCCGTTCAGATTCACCGGGCATAGATGCACCGGCCGGTTACGCGATATATGGGGGAAAGGTGTAAAAACAGAGTATAGAACCTAGACTAGTCCGTGTCGAGCGTACGGTGCAAACACAGTGTACAGTTTAAATACAATACAAATGCACCATTACGTGCCCCAATAACCTTACTGTACTAAAAATAACCATGATGCGATGTATGGTATTGACTTTCAGGAGCGAACTCCGATATGCAAGGCACGAGAACAATCATATTATATTGTCAATAATAGCGACCATGCAATTTATGATGTTGATTTTGGGGGGATTTTGGTAGCAAACAATAACAAAAAACATGTCATAATTTATGTCAGATATCGGAGCAATCAAATGCCCGTCTAGTCGTGCGGCTAATTCTTTTTTCTTTTTTTTTTTCTTGGTGGGGGCCTTGTTTGGGGAGAACTTATTTTTGTATATATTGGTTTTTATAATTTTTGTTTTAGTCTCTCTGTTTGGGGTTCATCGGATCCCCCCGCGGTGTTGTTGGGGTGGGCCGGATCGGGTGGCGGAGCGATCTTATTGTGCGTGAGGTATGTGTGTTGGGGGAGGGGGGGGGGGGGGTGGAGAGTGTATGTGTGTGTGCGTCTGTCGGTGTCTGTGTGTATGTTGGATCTGGTGGTGTGTAAAGGAAATGGCACGAGTAAATTTGTTATTTTGATTTTTACTGGATCAGCCATTGGCCTTTCGTCTATGCGGGTTTGCTGGGGTTGGTTGGGCATCTCGGGATTAGGTGTCTTGGAATTCCGCTCTTGAACGATGGTTAATCTGCCTTTCATATATATTATTTATTTATTCATTTACTACTTTTTTGTATGATTTATCCTAATCTATTGTAAATATAGTAATTTGATTTGTTCAATAAAACACACAAATATAAAAATGTTAATAATAATCATAATGCAATCCTTGGTATTGACTTTCCGAAGCCAAACAAACATGGGCGTCGATCTGTCATTGATACCCATTCATCAGGGGGAGGAGGTGATCTATTAATTCACCTCCACCCCCACCCCCACCCCCACCCCCACCCCCCCCCCCCCCCCCGCGCTTTGATGAATGGGTACTACGTAAACTTTTGTATCGACGCCCATGCAAACGAAATTCATCTACGAACTGGTTAACCTGTGCAAAAAGTGATGAATAGTTGCAATTTATTTTGTTGTTATCTCATATGTCCACAGGGTATTGTGTGAAAATTTCAAGTCAAATGGACATTGCATGGCCAAGTAATGAGCAATAACACAAAGTGATATTCACTAACTCACTGCACTCGCTTTGTACATGGTTTCAAAAATCCAGCGGAGTTTTTATTATCTGAATACTTCGATCGTACATATCTTTGTAACGAAAGGGAAATTTGAAAAACCAAAACCTGTTCCATGATTTTATAATTGTTAATACGAATACAACAAGGTATGAGGGAACCGCCAGAAAAAAAATTTATTTTGAGGATTTAGACAATGTTACCAAGTCCCTTTAAGTACGCAGAGGAACCAACGAGTGTGGAAGTCAAATAAAGCCAGTGCCTACCACCACAAATGATGATTGAGTATTGGTCAAACTGAAATTATGTTAGCAAAACCTGCACCATTAAGGTACAAAGTAATAGTTATACCGTCACCATGCTCGAAAAGTATACACACTTACAAACGAGTAAGTATAACCACTGCTATGATTAAAAAAGAGCCGCTATTCAAAAAAATCATTGTTTTTAGCCATTTTTCATATACAAATTGTGCATTTAATATTTGTTAAAATAATGATTCAATAGAGATATCATCAACGACTTTTTAAAATCCTATTCAGATTTTTTTCAATGTAGTCTTCGAGCATTTTTTAAATTGTTCTAAAAAGTCGAAATATCGCCCGCGGGTGATTCCCGGTGAAGAATATTTTGAATACAAATCTATTTATGGATATGTCAGCCATTTCCGGATCGATTTTGATAACGTTCATTTTGTCATAAAAATTGTATATTCTGTCGAATTTGACAGTCAGCCTCATTATTCTCACAAAAAAATATCGAGGGGCACTTCGGGAAATACCAATACTCAACGGTACCCCTTAAAGGTGGTTGAGATCCGTATATCAGATGCACGGCGGCATCTTGCGCGCGGTGCGTACTGCACAGTGAATCCGTGTTATGCGGTGCGCGCAAACTAGCCTAGTTCAAAATGGCGGCCTGCAGTGTAGCATCCCGACGCGTGATGGTCTTTAAAAGAAAGAACAATAAAAACCATGAACTTGGTAACGACTTATGGGTCAACCTAGATTGGAGAAGGGCGATGCAGATCGGGGGGAGGGGGGGGGGGGCACAGTGCTTTCGTTGGGGTGGAGGTTTTGATGCACACGTATGGGGAACGCGAGCTAAAAATAAGTGTGATGTATTCTATACAAACAAAGCAGGTGGTCATTGCATTTTTTCATAAGTATATGGAATGTATGGGGAGGTGGCAGCAGGTTTAAAGGGACTTAGTAACATTGTCCAAATCCTAAAAAAAAAAATCCAATTTGAATTTTAGCGGTTCCCTCATACCTTATTGTATTTGTATTGACAATAAAATCATGGGACCGGTTTGGGTTTTTCAAATTTCCATTTAGTTACAAAGATATGTACGATTTAAGTGTGTTCAGATAATAAAAACCCCGCTGGAGTTTTGAAACCGTGTGCAAAGTGAGTGCAGTGAGTTAGTGAATATCACTTTGCATTTTTGCTCATTACTCGGCCATGCAACGTCCATTTGACTTGACATTTTCACACAATACCCTGTGGACATATGAGATAACAATATACATTGCATCAACCATTCATCACTTTTTGCACATGGCAACAAAGTTACTAGATCTCTTTAATGGGTTCACAGAATCACAAAATGTGTAAACTGTACATGATTATTGTTCTGTCAACAACTAGGTTCACAATAAAAGAGATATTGCACATTTGTTTTAATTCGATAGCGCTTAGGAAAAATTAGTCTGTGAGGTAATGGGCTAGTTAATATTCTGATAAACAGGTGATTTTGAAGACAATACAGGCTTTATTATTTCAATTGTTAAATTTGCACACAAAGAAAATGATTTGAATTTGAAATAATGTTACTTTTTCCAACATTTGAGCTTAACTGATATCATTTATGAATTGACTTATTACTTAGATATATCACAAACATTTAGTTGTTTCTTTACATGGGGTAACATGCAGCAACATTTTGGTATAGTCGGTTATCTAGCATGTCTAGTGCATCTTTCCAACTGGTTTAAAAACATTGAAAAAGTGCCCCCACGTGTATTATCAAGGTTTCGTCATTGCTCTTATTGTGACCCAGATTGATTACAAAATCCTGCTAGGTATCTGCTTGGGTGGCACATACATAATTGGGGAGGGGTGGGGCACACTTGGAGCTCGGTAAATTGCAATTGAATCCTCCTGGATATACTCAATAGGAGCTTCAACTGGAGTTGGGCCGGAGAGAAATGTGAGCACCTCGATCAGCATTCATAAGAGTCCTAGATAATTGTGCATTGGCGTGCGGGGGCCGTGGAAAGGTTTTGAAAGTGGAGGGGGGGGGGGGGGGGCTGCAGCCCCCCCCCCCCCCCCCCCCAATTCCGCGGCCCCTGCATTGAATGTACAATACTTATACGTTAATTCTCTTTTTCATAAATGTTGGGATCCCCTTATTTTTCATAATAGTTTAAAAAAAAAATATTTGATGCCCCCTCGTTTTCCCCTCCTCTAGTCACCCTCAGCTACGCCACTGATCGTGTCCGCGGGGGCACTGGGTTGGTGTAGAATTCCGCGCTATGAATATAACCAAAGAGCTCTTGATATAACTGGCTGATGGAATATGGATGCAGACAAACACCTTTAGCACGTTTTTGTTGTGTTTCTATAGCCGACCCGACCCGCCTACTGTCGAGGATTGCATTGTTGCCTTCCCCCATGTTCAAAGTCCAAGTCATACATGGATGGTGCTTGTGCCAGGCCGTGCGAGACGGTCCAGCACTGGGAACAAACATTTAAAGCGTACTACCACCCACAAATAATATTCTTATTATAGACAGGTTACATCTTGAGTATTCTATTCCATCAACAAGTTCACAAAAATATGTTTGCAGAAAAAAAAAATATAATTGGACAACGCATCACCATTCCAAAGCATGCGTTCATGTGGTCTGAATTACGTAGACTACTGCGTGTGCAGCAAGCAAATCGCTCGGGATTATATGCCTACAAACGTACGCGTGGATAGCATTGGCGCAATCGCCGCAAACCAGGAACCAGGAAATAGTAGTGGTTTCGTAAGTGGTGGAAATTAATTGCTTTGTTTATGAATTACACAACCCTTTGGGAAAATGTGTGGTATATATCATTTTGATATCCCAAAACAGTATCAAAGCGTGTTGTTATTTGCTCGTTGGTCCTCTTAAGAGGTCGTGGGGGAGGGGGGTGAGGGGGGGGGGGGGGGGTGCAGATCGTTGTGGGTTGCCGCACCACATCTATGCATGAATCAGCTTACTTCCCCCTTAGATCTCCGCAAATCTGAGAAAATCACTAACTTTAAATCCTGCTTGAAAACCTACCTGATCGAATAACTTTAATTAGATGCACGAGTTATTGTTGTGCTATTTTCCTTATGACCGTTATTATTATGTTAATTTGTCATTGAAATGTTTAAACTGTGAGCCACGAGTGTTCGAACGGACAGATATGCGCACGTTATAATTACATATACTAACTATCACACCATCACACCCTCCAATCATCCTTCCCCCACTCGGTTGTTTCGCTCCCTCGGGAATCGGTCTTGTATACGTCTTGTATGGAATACAATGTTTATGTTGTTTTGTCACAAAATAATTATTTTGATGCACTGTTTGAATTGAATATGTCACTTTGCGAATACTATTTTGGGGTGCATTTTTGTTTTTCTTTATGAATCAATCATAACTTATATTGGTAGAATCATGACGATGATGACGAATATTACGCACACGTCAAGTCAGAATTTCCTTTCTAGGTATGCACCAGATTTCACAGTTTCATGTCCAAAAATGCAAAAGCTCCCAACCGTGGGAGGGGGGGGGGGATACCCCCTCCCACACCCTCCCCCATTGTTCGTGTTTCTTCATGAATCAGTCATAAGTCATAACCTCTTCTGGTTGGTAGAATCATGACGATGATCAATTATAGTATATACATGTCGTCAAGTCAGAGTTGCTTTTCTAGATATGCGCCAGTTTCAAGTCCAAACATGCAAAAGCTCCATACCGTGGGAGGGGGTGGGTGAGTGATGAATGGGGCGAGAAGGGGGGGGGGGGGGAGGGGGTAAATGGGAATAGAGAGGGGGGGGGGGGGAGGTAGAAAGGGAGTTGGTGTATAGTGGGAAAGATGAAGTGCATATTGTACATGTTAATTTTACTATCTTAGTTATTATTAACAGTATCGTACTATTCTCTACAGTACACCTGACTGACGATTATCAGAAGTCAAATCATACAAAAGTTTGAAGTACATACCTTAAAGTTGTACAATTAATTTAGTCTTCTGATGGCCACATGTGAGTTTAATACTTAATTTCTCACGCGAGATTTTGATTCCTTCCCCGGCCGACTGTCTTCTTGTGGTGCAGGAAATAAAGTTAGGCACGTATACATAGTCCAAGTAGAAAATATAATAACTGTGAGAAAGGAATACAGCTGGTATACTTTATCATGTTTATAAACCCTCGATTATGCTATGGCGGTGACAGTTACGTGAGCGTACGTTGCATACAGTACACAATCAAATACAATACAATAAAATACAGTATGCACATGCATATACATGCATATAACTAGACTATAAATAATAACCATAATGCGACCGTGGTATGAGCTCGATATGCACGACACGCAGGACTCAGTTCATGGTTTTGACTTTTTGAAGCAAAAGTATTATGCGAGACATTATTATATAAAGACCTTAGTTGCAAAAGGGGCTAAATCCACTTTCCATAAGAATTGAGTTATATCCTTTCAAATTCTTCAAACTTGGATGGCTTTATTTTATATGGGACACAAAAATAAACATGGATTCAAGCTGAAAGTGGAAGTTCACATGTGATTTAGCAAACGCACTGCTTCGATTAATAAATGGGAATTTGGCGGAATGAATACATCGTTTTTATGTGTGACATGACAAATAAATAAAATGCCAACCAGGATGAAGGCGACGTCAATGCCCTAAGGATTTAGAGAATTTTACATTGATATATATTCATCGGCAATATATAAGCGTAAATGTTTATCGATTTTAGATCAGTTCATTTTAAGTATGCTGACAAGTATTACGTCGATTCTAGAATCTATGCAAATTATCTTTTCTGACAGTTAAAGGGAATTAACCCTCATCCTTTTGACTTACTGGATGTGATGAGAGCATAACTACTATCATTGCTAGTCACTTATTTCCTCATGAATATTCCCGATTACAAAAATAATCAATATTTTATGGGACCACTGTCGTCTGCTTTCAATGCCCATAGGAGGCGGCCATTGCTTCAACTACTCGCGGTGAAATGACGTGGCAGGCGGAGAACACAATAGCATTATCGTAACCCGCTATTGTGTTCTCCGCCTGACACGTCATTTCACCGCGAGAAGTTGAAGAAATGGCCGCCTCCTGTTGGCATTGAAAGCAGACGACAGTGGGCCATAAAATATTGATTATTTTCATTATTGGGAATATTCATGAAGTGACTAGAAATGCTCTCATCACATCCAGTAAGTCAAAAGGCTAGGAGTTCCTTCCCCCTTTAAATAAGTAAATAGGCCTATTACTAGTGATTCTATGTTTGAAGGATGCTAAGAATGTGGCATTTTAAAAGATTAACCGCCGATCTGTAATCATAAAGTTGATTGAGTTCAGGAAAGTTCTGTTTAATCTTGCTGAAAATAAATCAATAAATTCAGGAATCTATGAAAATGTTTTTTTTTTTCTAACAGTTAAAGGGGTAGTTTAGTTTTGGTAGAGAGGGCGCTGCACATCACAATTTTTTGTGAGGTAATGAAAAACTGAGTGTCGAATTTGAGAGAACATGCAATTTTAATGGCAGAATAAACTTTATTTGGTCAAAATCGACCCAGAAACGGCTGAAATATCAATAAATATATCGGATCTTATAATTATTTGGGGCTCAAATAATTAGATGATTTTTAGAAAAAATAAAAAAATGCTTGCACTTTTTCAAAAATTGTCAAAAGCGTTTTTTAAATAGTTGTTGATGATCTCGCTATTTAATCATTATATCAATAAAACATCACATGCATAATTTTTGTATGAAAAATGGTTGAAACCAATGCCTTTTTAAAAAGCGCCCTCTTGTGTTTTAATGGCTCTTTTTGAATGATAACAGGCTTTTTACTTAGTCCTTTGTAATTTTGTATATCTTTCGAGCATGATGGAGTTATAACTATTAGTTTATAATGTTACTGTGCAAGTTTTGGCTACTAAAGTTCAGCCTTACCAAAACTAAACTACCCCTTTAAATCAGTGAATATAAGCACGCAAACTTGGTCTTGAGTAATGCCTTGAGGCATTTAAGGAGAAACTAATTATAACGTGTTATGTGCCTGTTGTGAAGGGGTTATTAGGGTTAGGGTTATATATCATAGTTTGTAATATTGTGGTGCAGGTCTTGGTTACAAAAACAAATTGGATGATATTATTTTATATGGAAAAAGTTACAAGAAAAAGTTAAAAATCTTGAATTAAACTGAAAACAAAACGCGATACAATTGACAATTATTATATAATACTCCCGGCCCATTTCGCAACATATCACTTCTGACACCCTCCAATTGTTAAAGGGGTAGTTTAGTTTTGGTAGAGAGGGCGCTGCACATCACAATTATTTTGTGAGGTAATGAAAAACTGAGTGTCGAATTTGAGAGAACATGCAATTTTAATGGCAGAATAAACTTTATTTGGTCAAAATCGAGGCAGAAACGGCTGAAATATCAATAAATATATCGGATCTTATAATTATTTGGGGCCCAAATAATTAGATGATTTTTAGAAAAAATAAAAAAATGCTTGCACTTTTTCAAAAATTGTCAAAAGCGTTTTTTAAATAGTTGTTGATGATCTCGCTATTTAATCATTATATCAATAAAACATCACATGCATAATTTTGTATGAAAAATGGTTGAAACCAATGCCTTTTTAAAAAGCGCCCTCTTGTGTTTTAATGGCTCTTTTTGAATGATAACAGGCTTTTTACTTAGTCCTTTGTAATTTTGTATATCTTTCGAGCATGGTGGAGTTATAACTATTAGTTTATAATGTTACTGTGCAAGTTTTGGCTACTAAAGTTCAGCCTTACCAAAACTAAACTACCCCTTTAAATCAGTGAATATAAGCACGCAAACTTGGTCTTGAGTAATGCCTTGAGGCATTTAAGGAGAAACTAATTATAACGTGTTATGTGCCTGTTGTGAAGGGGTTATTAGGGTTAGGGTTATATATCATAGTTTGTAATATTGTGGTGCAGGTCTTGGTTACAAAAACAAATTGGATGATATTATTTTATATGGAAAAAGTTACAAGAAAAAGTTAAAAATCTTGAATTAAACTGAAAACAAAACGCGATACAATTGACAATTATTATATAATACTCCCGGCCCATTTCGCAACATATCACTTCTGACACCCTCCAATTGTTAAAGGGGTAGTTTAGTTTTGGTAGAGAGGGCGCTGCACATCACAATTTTTTGTGAGGTAATGAAAAACTGAGTGTCGAATTTGAGAGAACATGCAATTTTAATGGCAGAATAAACTTTATTTGGTCAAAATCGACCCAGAAACGGCTGAAATATCAATAAATATATCTGATCTTATAATTATTTGGGGCCCAAATAATTAGATTATTTTTAGAAAAAAAATGAAAAAATGCTTGCACTTTTTCAAAAATGTTCAAAAGCGTTTTTTAAATAGTTGTTGATGATCTCGCTATTTAATCATTATATCAATAAAACATCACATGCATAATTTTGTATGAAAAATGGTTGAAACCAATGCCTTTTTAAAAAGCGCCCTCTTGTGTTTTAATGGCTCTTTTTGAATGATAACAGGCTTTTTACTTAGTCGTTTGTAATTTTGTATACCTTTCGAGCGTGGTGGAGTTATAACTATTAGTTTATAATATTACTATGCAGGTTTTGGCTACTAAAGTTCAGCCTTACCAAAACTAAACTACCCCTTTAAGGGCACTGCGCATGAGTGTGTTTGAAGGCAAACAATGTAGCCTACCATTCAAAAAGAAAGTAATCGTGCAAGGCAGTGAAACTAATAAAAGTAATTGAACAATACGAGAGTACTACACTGTTGGTCATAATGTTGGAATTTTTTTTTTTAGATCCAACTTCATTCTTTTAACTGCTTTTTGCGCCTAAATAATTATTTTAGTCTAAACAAAATTATTATATAATGTTTCCAAAGTACCAATGTACAATAAATGGTTACGTGAATTTGCATTAATTAATTTAGCCTTTTGTTTTGAGCTTTGAAAGGCAGGACCTTTAGTGATTGGCCCCTTTCCCCCTCAAAAGCGTATGTCCAACAAGTCATCGTTATGTGTAAGTTCTCAGAGTTGGCTGTACAATTTTCATTCAAAATCGGCACAGAGGCTCTCTAATCATACTTCGTCCATCGCCATTTGTTACAGGCCGAACAATGCTTGTGCTCCACCTGGAAGGGGTGTCAACAAGCAATGTCCACTATTTCGTTGGAAATCGCTAGTTACGGTCTGTAAAATCTTCAGACCTCCTTGAGAGGAGGGTTAATGAAAGCCATGGGAATTTCTAGGACACCCACGATTGACCACCAGGATAGATTATCACAAATTGATTAACATGTGCCGTAGAAACCGGAAATGCCAAAATGGAGCCGTCGCCGTCTATGAAGAAAACACTATGGCATCAACGCCTTCCACCAAACTGTAGATCAGAGATCGCTTCAACATGATCACCGAGCAAGACAAACTACGAAGTGACCACTCCATACCATACAACCACGATTTACCGGACGTCCCTGGACTAGGGAGCCCAGAAGAATGCCGCCTGGACACTCGTCATAGTCATCGTAATGGGTAAGAGCCATACGAACGTTGGGCCGTCACAACTTCAAGTCGTGATGTAACTGCATAAATCTTGGAGCTTTTCAACACGCTATCGACGAACTCTTTGTCTTCCATCTGTCTGGTCACGGATGTTATTGCTCGTACCCATTAAGACGACATATCACTAGTGTCCAGGCGGCAATCTTCTGGGCTCCCTAGTCCAGGGACGTACGGTAAATCTTGGTTGCATGGCTTGGAGTGGACACTTAAAAGTTTGGCTTGCTCGGTGACCATGTTAGAGCGATCTCCGATGTACAATTTGGCAAAAGACGTGGATTCCATAGTGTCTTCTTCACAGACGGCGAAGGCTCCATTGTGGCATTTCCGGTTTTTACGGCACAGGTCAAGCAATGTGCGATCATTTATCCTGGTGGTCAATCGTGGACGTCCTAGAGATTCCCGTAGCCTTAATTGACCATCCTCTCGATGACGTCTGAGGATTTTACAGACCGGAAACTGCGATGTTCCAATGAAAGGGTGGATATTGCTTGTTGACCCCTTCCTGGTAGAGCACAATCGTCGTTTGGTGTGTAGCTTACGGCGTTGGACGAGGTATGGCATGGAGAGCCTCTGTGCAAATTTTGGTTGTAAATTGTGCAGCCAACTCTGAGAAATTATTCGTATTGATGACTTGTTGGACATACGCTTTGGAGAAGGAAAGGGGCCAGTAATCAAAGGTCCTGCCTTTCAAATCTCAAAACAAAAGGCTAAATTAATTGGTTAAAGTTAATGCAACCATTTATTGTACATTGGTACTTTGGAAACATTATATAATCATTTTCTTTAGTAAAAAATAATCATTTAGGCGCAAAAAGGTGAACTAAAACAACAAATATTCCAACATTATGACCAACAGTGTATGATCGATCAACATTGAGTGTCCGGACTTTGTGTGTACTTCTTTCGAAGTTTTGTATGTACTTTAATTTGCCATTTTGTTTGCAAAGTAGTTCTGAAGGTAAACTTCGTATGGCCACAATGCATCAGTCCGAGAGCATTTGACATCTTTAGTGTACGCCTGCCTCCTGTATCAGTGGTGTGGCTGCCATGGGCGTCAAGCCGTCAACAGGCGGGGGACGGGGGGATATCCCCCCCCCCCCACACTTTTGAAAGTGGAGGGGATTGTCCCCCACTTTTTTTTTCAAAAGTGTCTACATTTTGTATGTTTGATCTATAGATTTCATAGATTTTACTCTGACATACATGTAAATGTGAAATATCTGTCTCAGATATGCACCAAATCACACAATTTCAAGATCATGTATGTGTGTGTGTATTTGTGGGTATGTGTGCGCGAGCTTGTGTGTTTGTGTGCGTGCGTGTGTGTGCGTGTTAATACATATACGTGTGAGTGTGGCGTGCGTGCGTTCGTTCGAGAGCGCGTGTGTCGATGTGTGTGAGTGTGTATATACACGACCGCATAGAGACCATACACAAGAACGACACATTGCAACAAATCATTTTTTTTGTACCCAACACCATTTTATATATCTTTATTTTTTTTTTCTTCATTAAATAACTTGAAGCCAATAATTTAACTTACAGTAGTTTGCGTTCCAACAAACGGTAATTAGCCACACATAATAAAGTAGAACAAACAATAAGAATTGTCTCCGCTTATGTACAGGGATAATCAATTAAGCCATTTTTATCATCAATAAACTAACCCGGTAAGTTTTGAATTATGGGGGATTGCTATTAAAAAAAACAAATTTGACTATAGAGCTCGAAAAAATGCTTGTTAACATTTTGCTAAAAGCCCAATACCAGTTTTGAGAAAGTATCCGAAAACATATATATTGATCAATATTGTTGAATAAGAATTTCAATAGGGCTTGTGTGGTAAAATCCGAATCTAAGCATCGTTAAATACAGATATATCGGAAGAAATCCAATACCCGCCCGTGAAATTAATAAATCCACCACTCGTTCGCACCTATCCGCGCCGCTAGCGCTGGGTTCGAAATTTCGACAAGCCCGTATAGCGAACACACATGGTCATTAAGCACGTAGCATATGCGCGATTCCGCGTTGGCGGTATATTTGTATAATCTCATTAGTAAAATTATATTCTTTCACATGGTTGGTAATAAGAGCGTACATTTCATTTTTAGGTGGTGGGGCGTTTCCCACTACTGTTGTTAACCTTTAATTAGTTATGGCCGTAGGCACGAGGGGGTCTGATCACGTTCTGTCCCGAATTTTCGAATGTTCACCTGACAAGGAAAACAAAACCGGTCATTGACTCTTTGATGTCCGACATGACATGTTTGGGCCAAATAATTTTTAGAATAATAGATTTTAGAAGATTTGGCCTGAAATTAACCTGACGCTGCCTGAATGTAACATTTTTTGCCCGAATATGGCAATTTAATAACTCCAGGAGGCTGTATATAGTGCCCCTCCTCCCTGGCCACCCCCTCCCCCCTCCCCCGCCCACCTCCTTCGCCTATGATAAACAACTTAAGATACATTTAAAACATCAATCATTCCCATTATATACTAACCACCTTACGATATTGGTGTATATTATAACTCAAATGGTCATTCAATCCTAATTTAAAAATACGATATTAATTACAAAATGATTTACGTCTGTCCATACTATTATACCATTCATACAATTTATTTTATGTAAAATAGAAAACAAATTCAATATGAAATATCCCACCACATTAATAGATGCTAAAGTAAGTCAAGACGTATCGACATCATAGTCCTCGAGAGGCCATGACGTGTTGTATGTAAAGGGCTCCCATGATCAGTAACCTGCAGATAATGAAGAAATTAAAGAAAAACAAAATAAAAATGTGGTTAATTTCTAATGTATAATGAACCATTATATTTATGGATGGGTGCATTTATGTTCAGAGATACATCACGATTGTTCTTATCGAGGTATTATGTAAATTAAATTAGGATTTTTTTTTTGTCAGGCGGAGGGGTGCGAATATTTCACCAAGCACCCGCCTCGCCACTGGTCTGAATAGACCAGGTGGCTCGTCTATCTGGCGCCTCGTGCAATATCTATACTACTAAAACAAAAGGATATGTGTGTTTGTTTGTTTTTCCGGCTATGCAAATCACCATGCCTTGACGTATGACCTTCATCTTTGCACTGATGAATGCTACTGAGGTAATAGCCAAAGGGTATCAAACTACATTGAACGGAAGTTGCTTTTTTTGACGTTTGAACCCCAACATTACCACCCTCGCCAGCTATTCAAAGCCGAACGTAAATACTTATGTGTCTTGTGGACAAGAAAAATAGCTAAGTTTCGTTTGCACATCAGAAATATACGACTACACATGTCTGTTCATTTCTTAACCAACGGAGCTAAGTCAGTAGAGCATCAGACTACACCGGGAGAGATCCCTGGTTTGATCCCTATACCATCGGACCATTTTTGTTTAAAGTCAGAAATAAACTCAGTGTTTTTCATAATCACGAAATGGAATGGAATAGCATGATTTGTTGACGTTCTAAGATGTACTTTTTCTGTTTAAACATTATTTCAAATCTACTAATGTATGCTTTGGGACCTATCGACAGTGTGGATGTGTTTTGTAAACACGGGTCCTCTAGTTATACAGATAATGCGTAGTAGCGGGTGCATTCAGGGCCAAAATAATACACGATGTGCGAGAAGAGCCCATGGCCATGGATATACCGCGCCGAGGTGCGCAGGACAGAGTGCGGTATATCCAGGTGGCAAGTCGATCACAGAGTGCATTATTTAGGCCCTCTCACACACACACACACACACACACACACACACACACGCACACACACACACACAAGAACACGTGCATTAATTGTTAAATACAATTTCCTGAGCGGCACCTAGCAGCCAATAAATAAAATCACTATACCTTTACATTTGGTATATAGTACGTTTTTCTCTGCACTCCAACGCAAATGTATGCTACAGCGCAGTCTACTGAATGTCACATAACCCGATTTGAACTAATCAGAATACATAACATTCTTGGAAGTTGTATAATCTCGGGCATCGCATGCAAATTCATTCATTATTTAATATATTTAGCACGTTCTGAATTATCATTCACATTATATAAATATATAGGCAGTAATCACCCGTTTCCAGTATTGCCTTAAAGGGATTGTTGAGTTTTGGAGAGAGGGCGCTACATAAAATTACTAGAAATTACAGTCGTAAGTGACATCAAGGTACTTGTATGTTCCAGGGCAAGGATCGCCAAAAACTCCGTTGGCAGCGGGCACTTTGCAGGAACGTACGCCGTTGCATTCAGCGCTCAGGGTGTCCAAGCTGTTTGAAGCATGGCAGTCAAGGTCGTGGATGCTTGGATGTGGGCAGACATCCCCACCCGTTGTCCTCCCGTAGTTCGCCCCAAGGATGATGATGGTCCTTCCGCTTCCACAGTTCAGCTGTACGTCACTGCCCTCACACGCCCTGGAGTGCCCATCGTTACCTGGGATTGATAGACGACGGACGGAACCAAAATAATACTCGGAATTTCTTGTAATTGTATTGTACAGGCTATGTTTGTTCCGCAAACGAACACCGTGTACAAAGAAATACCATATATACGTATTGTTTTCCGCTAGGAGACTTAAGAATTAAATAAACACATATACTATGCACTGAGAGCCTATAGTTGAAATAATGGATTCCGAGTTGACGGGAAAAGCATTATTTTCAGAGGGGCGTAGCCCCGAAGAATATGGTGCTTTTGTTATCACCGAGGAATCTATAATTTCACTAGGGGTTCGAAACAGTGCATAGTATATTTGTTTTATATCCTTCCAATACTAAAATTGTTTTTAATTACCATAAGTCGATGATTCAGATCGATCGACCGGTCGAAGTCACAGAATGCCTTCAATCAACACACACGGCCGTACACACACTGCATATGCACCGGCGTATACACCTAGTGCATGCAGCGCGGTGCACCGCTAGGGTGTCAAATTACTGTCACAACCACGGAAGGACACGGTGCAAAATGTGCACCATTTCGGAATGTTTAAATTCAAATACCGTCATGTTATGCATGAAATGCCTCTCCAGAATATTATTGGGAACTTATGGATATTCACGGGTGGAATATTCTGTATTTCTGTTTAAATGTCTCTTTGGCAAAATTCGTCGAGCATCTAAAACAAGACCTCCGCTCGCAGCCCATGAAAAAATGTGCTATACCGTGATGTCATTTTCATAGTATAGTGCTTTACTATATTTGGTCAAATTACGGTATTATGTAGACCAATCACTGAACAGGGTTTCATTAGTGAAGGATATAACGAATACTAATTATGGTACATGATCTATCATATACATAACCATGTTTCTCAACATTAAGACATTGTTCCGACCTCATTTTTGCTAAATAAAAGCAATACAAATACTTACAATCGTAAGTGACATTGAGGTACTTGTATGTACCGACGCAAGGTTCGCCGAAAACTTCGTTGGTAGCGGGCACTGCGCAGGAACTCTCGCCATCGCATTCAGCCCTCATGATGTCCGAGCTGTATGGAGCATGGCAATCAAGGTCTTGAATGCTCGAGTGAGGACAGACTTCCCCACCCGTTGTCCTCCCGTAGTTCACCTCAATGATATTGATGGTCTTTCCGCTTCCACAGTTTAGCTGTAGGTTACTGCCCTCGCACACCTGCTGCTTCTCCGGACCTAATGGAAGACCACGGACGACATCAAAATTACTTTAGATGTTTGTAATTGTATGGGCTGTATGTTCTGCGAACCCAGGGTGACATTTCCATTGCCGATTACCAATTGAAATCAATTGTTAATGAAAGAGCATGCATATATGGATGATGAAACAATTTGAACAAATTGAAACCAATGGGTACCCCACCCCTGCAATGCAATGTCCCTTCATTTTAGTGTTATTTTACATTTCTGAACACTAAGTATTGGGCGGTGGGGGAGCGAAATAATACAGGCCATCCCCCGCACCTCATATATTATTTGGGGTATTATAACCCCCCTCCCCCTATCACCCCGTGATCGACGCCCATGCCCCCTGATGTTTCGCGTGATGATTCCGCAACGAACGCAGGTACCGCCGCATGACTACACAAGTTGTTTCTATTGAAGCTTTTCGCAACTTCTGAGACTAAATTCGCGATAACTGGGTATACACTATACCGTACTAAAGAACATGACCTTTTGTAAGTGAATGTCGGCCCGAAAATTGCTAAATTTCGTGATGCGTACAAATCCTATGGAATTGGCCTTTTCCTAGAATACACAAAACTTTTATAATTTTTGTTTTAACCACTGTAATTAGTGTATTTAGACAGTTATTGGATAATTGTCAATGATTTATTCCATTTAAAAAAGAACAATACACAACAAAAGTACAAGAAAATAAAGGAATTCATGAGGAAAATTTGCCTGTCGTATTTTCTTAGGCTGCAAACCGGTGAATTGAAATAAGAAATATGTATGCATAAAATTAGTAAATTCTGAGCCATATTTAGTAGTTTACACACGAGAATAGGATTGTATTTGGATAAATGTGCATACTTAATTGATACAGATATAGTGTTGCCTCCATAAATCAACTGTACATCAGGGCTAGATTTGTTCCAGAGACACCCCAGACACCCTAAAATGACAAACTAAATAGGTTGTTGGTGTTGCACGAACTCCTTATATAGGTCTCTTCTAAAAATTGGCTCATGAAATATTAGAAATAATAAACTAGACTTTGAATTCATCACTTTGACGAATTAAAGGGTACCGCTACCCAAAATAATACTTCTTTTTTTTATAAATGAAAGGTTACATCTTTCATCAACAAGTTCACCAAAATATGTTAACAAAAAAAATATAATTGGAAAACGCATCGCCATTCTAAAGCATGCGTTCATGGGTCTGCATTTAACGAGACTACTTTGTCTAGAGCGATCGAAATGCCCGGGATTATAATGTCTCTAAACGTACGCGTCAATAGAATTGGCGCACTCGCAAATGTTTGGCTCGTACAGAACAAGGACATAGTAGTGGTTCCGTAAGTGGTGAAAAATATTGTCTTTTTTGTATAAATTAAACAACCTTTTGCAAAATATTAGGTATCTATTTGATTTCACAAAACGGTAACAAAAAATATAATTATGTGTTCTTCCTTTCCTAGTGGCCCTCTCTAAGGTGATAGGTACCGTTTTTATGATACAACTACAAGGATGATTTCAAAAATAACTGATTAAAAGAAATAATTGTATACGATTCAAGTAAAAGATTACACTCTGCATGTGCCAATACTATTATAATGTTGATGCGCGGCAGACTAATCATAATTATCATAATGTATAGAGACACACAATATATAGTTCTTAAAATCATATTGTGGGTAGTTGGGACCTATTTACTTTGAGAGCATAACCTCATCTACAACATATCGAAATATGGGAGATAATCGTTGGAGAATAAGCGATATAATTATGGTCAAAATTCGCTGTAGTTGATTTTAAAATCGATTACAATTCGCATGTTCAACTTTAACACTCAATATTATGACGTCACAACATTGACTTGGCATAAATGAGGAATGAATTCGTAATTAAAAGTCTTTTCAAACATTAAAACAAAGTTGGGTGTTTATGGACGAAAAAAAAAGTTAAGGCCGAATATAAAAAAAATGTTTTTACCAAATTTTGTCGATTTGCGTGCGCACGTAATTTTGACTTTGACCCGCGCGCACTCCGTCATTATAAGTCAACAATAACTCAAATTCATAGAGTGTGTTGAGAAATGTATAAGGATTTTAAAACATGTAAAATTAAGACATTTTTCTTGTTCATTTGCGTTAGGCGCGCAAATACGAGCGCACAGACGCGCACGCGCGGATATTTTTGAAACGCTTAAAATTGTCTGAAACATGACTTAGGGTGGGGGTTTTGAACATTTTTTTTGGACATTTATTTTCATTTGACGCATGCGTATGCGCCCGTCTCCGAGTGTAATCCCATACGCATGAGCTTAAAAGACGACGATTGACCTGATTAATATGTATGCGAAATTTGAATTGCAATTGATTTGTCATGACTGAGATATGATGATTATTGAAATTTGACAAAATGGGGTCCTGATGATGTCACAGTAATGTGACGTCACTGGAAAGCTTCTCAGATCTAAGTTAGATCATAATCTATCGTCATGTGAAGAATCATGACAATCGATTCATGTGATCATGAGATATGCGACGCACAAAAGTGGGAAGAATAATAAATACAAATCTTGACGAAATCAATAGGTGATACGTACGATATGATATACGTATCACCCAATAATAATTATGACACAACTTTCAAACACACAACCATAATACACCAGTTCACAGATAGCATATGGGACGTTTGACCCCTTGACCATTGAATTCTACAATCATGGGTAGGATATAAAGCCTTTACTCTGTGCAGTCATGTTCAGAGTGGCAGATGGTTGTCATGGGATATCCTTTGTTACTTTCATGAGAACAATTGATCAACCTTCGCATCAAGGAATTTCCAATCGATGTACTCAAGAATAACAAGTAAAGAACCTTATCCAGTCCTTTCAATTCGATGAATGCCGAATTTGTACGATTGACCTTTGTATTGCACATGCGCAAAACGTAACTCCGAACTGGCTTATTCTCTACACTTACCATGCTTACAGACGTATTTAACCTCAAGGTACTTGTATGTACCAACGCAAGGATCGCCGAAAAATTCGTTGGTAGCGGGCACTGCGCACGAACTCATGCCATCGCATTGAACCCTCAGGATGTCCAAGCTGCAGGAAGCATGGCAGTCAAGGTCGTGGATGCTTGGATGTGGGCAGACTTCCCCACCCGCTGTCCTCCCGTAGTTCGCCTCAATGATGATGATGGTCTTTCCGATTCCACAGCTCAGATGTAGGTTTCTGCCCTCGCACGACCTGGAGTATTCCGCGGAACCTTCGGGTTCGCATTGAAACAAGAAGGGCAGAACAAAAACCTGTTACAATTTTATACAATTTCCAACGCAATAAATATTTCCGTTACCCGTCGTTATCCGACCAGATTGAAGATTTTCCATGGTTTCATCTTAACCAAAATATTTCCGTCTCGTACAATAAGAATTTTCTGAACAGTTATAATATAGGTTTTCTCGGCCAATTTTGTAAGCTTCTTATTCGTTTTGTTAAGCGTGTCATTCAATTTTGGGAAGTTTCTTTGTATATATACAGAATTCCTACTTTCTTACGAGTTACAGAGCATAAATCATTTATATGTTTATTCCAAATCAAATGCATATCAATATAATTTATATTCCAATACAAATAGAACTATGTACTTCATTCAATAACTCATTTTTGTTTTTATTTTCACTATTCCAACATTACGACACTCTTTCCTCTATGGCTTAATACTCATAAAATTAGTTTTATTTATATAAAAAGTAATGTTATATGCACCACGCCACAGACCAATGTGTTTTTAAGTTAACTCCAATAAATAAATATCTGCTTGAATAATAGGCCAAAAGAATGAAAACAAATATTAGAGTCATCAGCAAAGAGTCTTCAAATATTGTAGTCTGATGATCTAGGCAAAACATTAATCGTTTCGTCTTTTAGAAATATATTTCACCAAGGACGAACCTTCATGGCAAAAGCTCAATTTATTGTAGGGTTAGGTTTTTATATTTTCTGTTTTTCGGTATTTTCCCTGTTTTTCACGAGTTTCGAGATTTCTCTTATAATTACTTATGTACTCGTTTCCTTTACGTGTACTTTCCCTGTATATTCAACTACATTCATACATTAAAAACAAATCAAGGGAGAGAATACTTCTTTGGAAAGCAATCTTCTGAAGTTCTGACGGTGATTGTTAGGTAAGTCTTTCGTGGATACATTTTCTTTACATTAGATTTTGGCAAAACTTTCACTTTTATGTGTCATGTATTGCTAATTGCCATCCCTGCTTTGGACTGATTTGTGCAAAAATCAATTCTATTCATTTCTTTTAGATTCTGGCAAATTTTCATTTAGATACATGCATAATAACCATCACAATTATTAGTGATCCTACATCATATTTAACTATGTTTTCAATAGCTGCTCCATTTAAAAAAAGAAATGTCACACTCTTTAAAGGGATAGTACTGTTTTGGTAAGACTGAGCGTTACTAACCGAAATCTGCGCAATGACATATAGTTATAAATCAAACATTCTCGAAAGATATAGAAATTTACAAAAGCCATTAAAACGCGAGAGACCGCTCTCTACATAAAACCTTTTTCCATGCACAATTTGTGATTTAATCAAAAGATCATCAACAACTATTTAAAAACATCTATTGAAAAGGGGACGGTTCAGTTTTGGTATTATACCCCTATAATAGAGGGTTCTACACAAAATAATTTGCTTGTGATATAATGTAAAACTGATTGTCAGATTTGAAACAGCATACAATTTTAGTGACATAATAAACTTAATTTGATCAAAGTCGGCTCAGAAATGGCTTAAATGTTCATAAACATAACCATTTGGAATATTAGTGGTGCCTCAGAAATTGTCGTTAATTTCGAACCAACATAGACATATTATTTCTTAAATGCTTACCCTTTTTACAAATTTACAAAAGAGGTTTTCAAGTAGTTTTTGGTTATCTCTATTTAATCACTATTTCATCTAAACGTGACATGCACAATAATTTTCATTCCTTTCGAGCATGGTGGAGTTATATCTACTCGCTTGTAATGGAATTCTTTAGGTTTTGGTTTGTAAAATTTAGTTTGACCAAAACTGTACTTTCTTTACCACACTCCACTTTCCCTTTAAGGCAAAAGTAAGGGCACCCATACAGTGCACTAGGAATAGCGCAATGAGAGGAGGTTGAAGGGGGCAACAGTGTTTACATTTCCCCGGGGGGGGGGGGGGGGGTCTGTCCTCATTGAAAGAGGGGTATCATGCGTGACCAAGAAAACGAGTAATTAGGGTGGTTTTTCACGATCAGGCGAGATACTCGAGTATCTCGTTTAGGGTCTCAAAATCACCCAAAATCAGGAAATAGGGTATCAATTTTAGGCTGATGAATTACTCGTTTAGGGTCTCAAAATCACCCCAAATCAGGAAATAGGGTATCTATTTTAGGCTGATGAATTACTCGTTTAGGGTATCAAAAAGATGAATTACTCGTTTATGGTCTCAAAAACTCAGCTTACTTGCTTAAAGGGTATCAAAAATAGCTATAACTTGCTTAGGGGTTTACAAAAAATTGATTACTTGCTTAGGGTATCAAAAATACTTGCTTAGGGGTTTACACAAAATTGATTACTTGCTTAGGGTATCAAATTACCGATAATCATACTTGCTTAGGGTGTATTTTTTGCACCACGCAAATACTCGTTTAGGGTGCTTTTGGCAAGTCCTTGGTCACGCATGATACCCCCCTTTCTATGAGGACAGACCCCCCCCCCCCCCCCCCCCCCGGGTACATTTCACCAAAACTGGGCCTACTATCTCTCTTATTACTGAAAGTCAAAGAAATAACTAAATAAAAGACATAATATTCTACAACAGTTTATGCAAATGACACGAAGACTTGTTTGTAAGCTGTTTTTAGATTATTTATGCGTGAGTAGTTTGATTTTGATTCTGTACCTATGCAGTTGGAAAAGGATAATTATACCTTTGATTTTATATAGTGAACATATCATCGTTACCATGGTTACTATGTGACCGAAAATGAATAAATGTTGGTAAATGTGTTGCCAGTTATAATCAAAATGAAAACTAGTTGTGTAAGCTTACTCATGTCTTGCACGGACGCCATGACCAAGATAACGCTCATGAGAAGTCGAAGGTCAAACATGATGTTCTTTTTCGTATGGCTTACGCTGCTTTGCCTTGATGGTTTCCCTTCAAATCGTCTATCTCCAAATCAATGCTCGTCTCTCTCGACCCGCGGATATACTTCTGGTGTAAGGAGAAGAATGGTAGGTGCAGTAACTTTGTGATGTTAAGCTGGTGGGAAGGATCGTTTTATAGGGTATCGGACAGAAATCAAAATTGTTTACGTACATCTACAGTACTGAATTGATGACGTGAGTATTTTTAAGAATGGCGAGTATTAAACTGTATAATACCCCCTTCATACGCATGCACACTAGGTTGCTATATGCGTGACCTGATACATCCACTAAGTATTGTGTACAATATTCACGTGGAATTGATGTTCTATAGCCGAGTAATGAGCTAAGATGCAAATTGATATTCATAAACTCATTCCACTGATTTCGTTCACAGCCATCAATTTCCAGTGGATAGTTAGAAATCCGAAAAATAAACCGTAATAATCCTTTTACACGAAAGAGTAATTCGAATATCAAAAACCTGTTCCATGTTTCTATCTGTAATACTAATGTTGCATGCTATAAGAGAACCACTACAGTTTTAATTTAAATATCTCGATTGGGACAAAATTACCAGTTCCCCTTTATAATTAGCTGAAAGAGGAAGTTTACATTTGATTTATCAAACGCACCGCTTTATGAATAAATGGGGCGGAATGAATATATAGTTGTTTGTGTGTGACATGAATACCAACCATGATACAGGCGACGTCAATGCCCTAAGGGTTCAAAGAATTTGACATTTTTGAAGATTTATTGCCAATAGGTAAGCGTAATTGTTCATTGATTTCAGTTCAGTTCATTTTAATCATGCTGGCAAGAAAAACATCAATTCCTCAATCTATGTAAATTTTCTTTTCTGGCAGTTAAAGCAGTGAATATTATCAGTGAATCTATGCTTGAAGGGTGCTAAGAAGAGGGAGTTTTTAAAGATTAACCGCCAATATGTAATCATGAAACTTGTTGAGTTCAGAAAAGTTCTTTTTAATCTTGCTGAAAATAAATACATCAATTCAAGAATCTATGAAAATGCTTTTTTTCTTCTTACAGTCAAATCAGTGAATATAAGCACGCAGACTTGGTCTTTGTAATGGCTTGATACCTTTGTGTCTGTTGTGAAGGGGTTGGATTATAAATAATACATGTAGTCTGGTATATTGTGGTGCAGGTCTTGGTTACAATTCAGTTTGACCATGTTGACAAAAACTCAACTATCCCTTCAAGACTTTAAAATTATCCAAAATTGGATGGCTTTATTTCGTATGGACAAAATAATAATCTTGGATTCAAGCTGAAAGAGGAAGTTCACATGTGATTTACCAAACACACTGCTTTGATTAATAAATGGGGAATTTGGCGGAATGAATACATCGTTTTTATGTGTGACATGACAAATAAATAAAATGCCAACCAGGATAAAGGCGACGTCAATGCCCTAAGGATTTAGAGAATTTTACATTTGTATATATTTATCGGCAATAGATAAAGCGTAAACAGTGGCGTAGCGTGGTTGGACTGATTGGGGGGGGGGGGGGGGGGGAAGGGGCACGCAAAATTATTGGGGGGCACACCTTATGTATTTCTTTGTTTTTTTCAAAAAATGGCCCCTTATGTTTTCTATTGTTTTTTCAAAATTATTGGGGGGCACAGGCCCCCCGTGCCCCCCGTAGCTACGCCACTGAGCGTAAATGTTTATCGATTTTAGTTCAGTTCATTTTAAGTATGCTGACAAGTATTACGTCGATTCCAGAATCTATGCAGATTATATTTTCTGACAGTAAAATAAGTGAATATCAGTGTTCCTATGCTTGAAGGATGCTAAGAATATGGCATTTTAAAGATTAACCGGTGATATGTATTCATGAAACTTTATTGAGTTTAGGAAAGTTCTTTTTTAATCTTGCTTAAAATAAATAAATAAATTTACTAATCTATGAAAATATTCTTTTTTTTTCTAACGGTCAAATCAGTGAATATAAGCACGCAGACTTGGTCTTGTGTAATGCCTAGATACATTTAAGGAGACAACTAATTATGATGTGTTTTGTGTCTGTTGTGAAGGGGTTATGGTTAGGGTTAGGGAAACAAATCATACATGTAGTTTGTAATATTGTAGTGCAGGTCTTGGTTACAATTCAGTTTGACCATGTTGACCAAAACTCAATTAAGGGATCTAGTAACTTTGTTGACATGTGCTAGAAGTGATGAATGGTTGATGCAATGTATTTTGGTGTTATTTGATATGTCCACAGGGTATTGTGTGAAAATGTCAAGTCAAATGAACCTGCATGGCCGAGTAATGAGTAAAAATGCAAAGTGATATTTACTAAGTCACTGCACTCACTTTGTACACGGTTTCAAAACTCCAACGGAGTTTTTATTATCTGAACACTCGTACATATCTTTGTAACGAAAGGGAAATTTGAAAAACCGAACCTGTCCCATGATTTTATTGTTAATACAAATACAACAAGGTATGAGGGAACCGCTAGAATTCAAATAGGATTTTTAGAATTTGGACAATGTTACTAAGTCCCTTTAAAGGAGGGGTGCAATCCCGGCTTTGATTCAGGTTTATAGCTTTAAATATGTGCCTTTATTGATATACCACACTCTTTTTTTCAAAGAAATCCTTAAGTTGGGGAAAAAAGGTAAATTTCATGCAACTTTTTTGCTTTATTACGCATCGGCGTTCCATGCTCCTAAAAAAAGTCATTTATAGCAGAGCGGAAATGTGCGCACGTGTCACCCGATTCATGACATCACATGCAGACCGCAACGCGGAGGAATGTGCATTGTTTACATGCAGAGCCTATGACTTGCTTGTAAAACAAACTCGTTTTTGCTTGTAAATTGAGGTTTTACTGAAAATGCTTAAGAATTGCTAAGAAATGAATTGTAGCAGGATGCAGCTACACATCTGAGTGTATATCGTCCCATGATATAAACCTGAACAAATGTTTGCAAATATTGAAACAAATGGAAATAATATCTCTGTGTCAACGTGAGTATTGTACTCAGCGTGTACGTCTATGACCGAGCTAAACTGCGATTGCCTGCCGGTGACGTCACAAAGATGACGTCATTTTTTGTTCGCCCGGGACTCAGTTTTTTTACGGGGGTTCCGAAAGAGAATTTACAAGTTGATTTTTTTATTTTACCGGTTTTCCCACGAGGAAAATATGTTTGTATTAGTAATCTTCATGAAAATCTACCTTAGATACAGTAAAACCCAATTTTGAGGCAGTTTCTTGTCACCATACCTTTAAGGATGGAACGTGAGTCAATAGCACTATATTCACATACAATGTGTGAAAATTGTAAGTTTGCATTTGCCAGTTAAGGTCAATTTATTTAGTATTTATTGATTTATCTTGGCACTACAATAATTGAGCCAACAGAGGGCCTTTGGTCCCAGAGATACTTTGACAGTTTATGTTTTTCTAGTATCAATGACTGAATCTGGTCTAGCGCCATCTGGGGTTGGCTGATTTGCAATGATAAGTTTTGCAAGATGAATTATGTTTAGTGAGGAAAACTGTGGTTTTCTGGAGCATCCTCTGTTCCTGAGAGCCGTTTTACAGTATTATGGAGGCACAGAGGTTAGTTATAACACATATTTGAAGATTATGAAAATGAATGTTTAAAACAGGGTCGGTTTCTTTAAGATCTTTACATTGTATGGAACTTACACAGTAGCAGATTTAATTTGTATCGCAATGTATAGCATGTGCAAACTGTATACTCACCTATATGATAGTACAATTCGATCAATTTGTATGTCATTACATAGATAATTGATGCTTGAGTTTGCTTAAAGTTAAAGAAACAGTAAAGTAAATGTATAATGCAAAATAAAGACATTTCTATGATGAAAATGATGAGAAATGTGAGCATATTTGTGTGAATGACAGGTCAAGATAAGACTTTGTTATTGTGTTTCTTGACTCGATAAAGTCATTTAGACATAATAAAGATGATTCGAGTTTAATTTTGTGTTAGCTATGACATTCTACATGAAGTTCAAAAAGATTTGTGAAGTGTCTGATTTATGATATAAGATTTATAAACAAATATGGAAACCAAAAAGAGTGAGACACTGCATTCAGAAAATGTCTTTGATTTAGTAGAATGCTATAGCTTTTTAATATGTTGTGAACTTATATTCATGAACACATACTTATTATGCATTCCTGATATGCTTTATTTATCATGTACAGTTCTTCACGGAGTGAAGTGATCGCAGAACGAATAGAGAAGTGGAAGAATGTAATTCGTTCATGAGAGTGCAAACCCCTCTATGGCTTGACTCAAAAATAAACATCACAAGTACTCCAGTAAAATCCTCCGTCAGTGTAATCATTTCCAATCAAGTCGCCTCACTAGCAGCCACACAATGTGTCAGGCTGGAAGACTCCCATGTGAGTGGAAATGTGCACGCTGTGTGCTGGATTGATAGCAGTATGTATCCAATGACTAGGGGTAGAAATAATGATGCACCGCGATCGTCAAACGACGGTACGTTCGCTATATTATAACTTTCCATGTTATTATTATAATTATTACATGCAATTATTCTTATGTATTTCTTTGTTTCAAATTATTTTATTTTTTATTGTTTTATCATTTGTTTAGCCAGTGGAATGTTTGTTCATCATACT
>JBAMJV010008451.1:0-43334 GCA_037951105.1 Echinarachnius parma
TGTTTATCACTTGATAAACAGTGTTTATCGATAAACACTGTTTATCACTTTGATAAACAGTGTTTATCGACCGATAAACACTGTTTATCACTGATAAACAGTGTTTATCGGCGATAAACACTGTTTATCGGACTTATTGGGCAAATGGCGCGCCATTATGCGTACCATGGTTTGTTTTGTATAATTTGCATGAGCGATGGATGGGATTTGTCTTGGTTTGTTTCACTGATCGGATGGTTGTTTTGGGGTGTTTGTGCCTGTGCGTTGGCGTGAATTTTGTATCATGTGCGTCTGTGTGTGTGTGCGTGTGGAGTTGCATGAGCGATGAGTGGGATTTGTCTGTGTTTATTTTCGCTGCTCGGATGATTGCTTCGATATGAGTGTACTTGGGAATTTGTTTCGCTGATCGGATGATTGCTTCGAGATGAGTGTACTTGTGCAATGCCACTGGCGTGAATTTTGTATTAATAGTGAGTGTGTGTGTGTGTGTGTGTGATCGGATGTGCATGTGCTTTTTCGGGTACCCCTGCATGTATTATTATTAATTATTATTATTATTATACATATTATCTTCTGTTCGATACGTTGTTGAATTTCTTTGGTATAATTTAAATTGAATAGATTGTATTATATGATTATGTTTCTAATTATGTACGTATATTTTTTGTTAGCGCCTCATGTTTAGTCATGTGAATATTGATGCATTTTTATGTATTTTTAAATGTTGAATAAAATCTATCTATCTATCTATCTATCCATTTACAAGAAAACTACCAATTGTCAGTTGCTTCCTTTTGTCAGATTAGGGCATAATACACGTCTCATCAACCAATCGTCACTTTATTTTTAATAAAGTTTAATGTAAACATGGTTAAAGGGATTGCTGAGTATTGGTAAAGGGAGAACAGGTTTGGTCAAACTGAATTTTAGTAACCAAAACCTGCACCACAACATAACAATCTAATAGTTCATACTCCATCATGCTCGAAAGGTATACAAAATTACATGTGACTAAGTAAAAAGCCAGTTATCAAAGAGCCGTTAAAACTCAAGAGGGCACTATCTAAAACGTGATTGGTTTCAACCATTTACAAGAACAAATTGTGCATGTGATGTTTTGTTAAAATAATGATTAGATAGAGAGATCATCAACAAATAATTTCAATTTGTAAATTTTTGAAAAGTGTATATATAGGCATTTTTTTTTTAACAGCTGGTCCAAAATTATTGAATTATTTTAAATGGTTATATTTATGGATATTTAAGTCATCTCTGAACCGATTTCAATCAAATAAAGTTTATTCTGTCATTAAAACTGTATGCCCTTTCAAATTTGACACTCAGTTTTGTATTATCTCACAAATAAATATTTTGTGTAGCACCCTCTTTACCAAAACTCAATCCCTTTAAGGGGCCCGGTAGCGAATTTTTAAACCGTAGGGTGGCAACTGGAGATAAGCAGTGAGCATTGATGTTGGGCACAGTTTTCAAACCTTAGTGAAAACTGTGCATGATACATTTACTAAATGAACCGCTACTTAACACTTATTATGGCAAAAGAAAATAAGAACAGAGGATTCGAACCCATGTTATCAAGAAGTGTTGAAGTCCACAGCATGACCATTACGCCACGTAAATTGCCGATGGTCAGAACGGTCTCATGGTGTTTATAATCCTCAAACTCACCCAACCCCTAATCTAAGTGATTATTTTCAAGCTTAGATTGGAGATTTTTTATTCTACTTTTCATAAATAGTCCAAATAAAATTGTCCCAAATCAAAATTTGTACCATCCAAATTGTGTTCCTCTTTTTTCAGAGTGAGGCAGCAACATCTATTGTCAAGCAGAAAATAAACATGGCAGTTTATATGTGATTAACATGCCCTTATCTTCCATTGAACCAACTACTGACTATTTATCCCGCTATTTTCCTATTTGTATCCATGTCACATTTATCTTACAAATATCAATATTGTATATAACCTTTCAAGCTCATTTGCCAAAAATCTGATTTTTTAGACTAAAATTCTACAAACTTGAAAAGTATTTACTCAAATTCAATGAAATTTGGAGGAATAATTCCTTGGTTGTAGATGAACAGATTAATGATGGCTTTTAGAGGTAACCCTATTGTAAACCGAAATATGTACATTTCATATGTACATTTCTTATTTTTTGCAAAATCGCCTTTTGACGTTGAAGATAGCTGAATAATGTAAAAAGCCTTCATTAATTTGTTTGTATAGCATCAATATCTATCTTTAAAATATAGAATGTATACGCCCCTATACCTCTGAGGAGATACGTTTTGAATGTTGACTGGCTAAAAGTCTAAAATTTTATTTTTCTCTTTATTATAGCTGTTTAAACTCGTATTTTTAGTCCAATTGTCTTTAATTTAGTAGAGTTAGATTTCCCATATTCTAAGCTTTCCAGAAATGTATGGTTTGTACGGGGTAGCTTCAATGGTTAGAAAGATATTCCCGATATAGTAAAAGTGTGCAAAAACGTCAAATAATACCCCACTGGGCCCCTTAAACAGTCAGACCATATTACGGGCACAGTAGTATGATCTGTATGGGACGTATCGTGCGTCATAATGTGGCAATGTTTCAACTATGTATGTCACTTTGCGAACATTAGTTTTGGGGGTGCAGATTGTATACATTCTCAGTATGTTATTAGATATTAACATTTACGTGCATGTATAATTTACTTCTACGTTGTGTACGTGGCCGGATGTGTGCGTATTGTGCTTTCGTCGCAGCCGAAGAAGTCCTAGTGTACTAGATTATAGTACATTTACTCATTGACTCATTGAGTGGTTCATTGGGTGGTTTGGGACCATAACATTTAACGTTACTATTTCTGGTTATATTATAAATGATATTTTCTCGGATTTAAAGACTTCCGTACGTGATATCGTCATGGCTGTTCTATCTGTAAGCTCATTTCTCGTTCTGTCGCTGCTGGCCATTTCCATAATGTTCCTCATCACCCGACTCCTCCGGGGAAAGAGCTTAAACAAGAACTACGCTCCGGGACCTAAAGGGATCCCGGTACTCGGTAGTCTATTAAGCCTTGAATTCGACAAGCGAGACCAGGTCCAAGTGATCGGTTCCTGGATCGACAGGTACGGTCCTATCGTCTCCTTCAAACTGTTAAACCAACGCTTCCATATCTTGGCTGATATGGACCTGGTAAAGGAGGCCCTTCACGACAGCCATTACATGTCCGATAGGAGGACATTCATCGCTGCTGATGAGATCTCGGGAAAGAAGAACACGGGTTAGTATATATATATTTAGGTTAACTTCATTGAATGAATTAGCTTTAAATAGATGAACAGTGGTGAATTAGCTTTATATTCAATGTAAGCGTCGTAGCGTGGTTCGATTGATTATGAGCACGAAAGATTGGGGGACACTCCTTATGTTTTGCTTTATTTTAAAATTAAGAACTTACTGCTGAAAACTGATCATCTTCTAAATATCGCAAATGTGATAAAAGTAAGAGTCGTATTATAAAGCCTATAGCTTCTTCTCTAATCCATACACTCTTATCACACTTCCTTTGACTGTAGCCACTAAACACCCACCTGGGCACGTGCACACTTTTCAGTTCCAGCCCTGTTTGATTGGTCAAACAGTCCAGTTTCTCACCCACTCACAGTTGCTTTTATTGTTTTGTGTCTCCGCCCCCCCCCCCCCCCCCACCACCACCACCCCCAATCCACATACGTGTATATTGTGTCGTTTTGGTATAAATAATACATTATATTATATGACCTATAAAGATACTGGTGTGCGATTGGTCAAAATGATGTCACGTGACCATCGCTAGCGTTATATTGACCGACCAGTCAATATAACGCCGTTATATTGACCGGTGACGTAATTTACGTCACAATGGGTGTGTGAAGATGAACAATGTGCGCGTATTAGCATCCTGGCACGCGCAGCGTTGTTAAGCTTTCTACGGAGATTGCGCGATCCGAAAGTAAATTTGAAAGGACGGTCGAATAAAGAAGCATTTTGCGCAGCATCTCGATTACAACACGTCTGTTCTACTGGAAGGATTTCGATTTAATCTAATGATTTTCCCTTGTCCATAATTTTATTTCAACACCAAATTTATCTTGATTTGTATCTATATAGGTCATCATAATATAACAGATATTTACT
The DNA here is from genome assembly GCA_037951105.1 of Echinarachnius parma. Lineage (NCBI taxonomy): Eukaryota > Metazoa > Echinodermata > Echinoidea > Clypeasteroida > Echinarachniidae > Echinarachnius > Echinarachnius parma. The sequence goes on from JBAMJV010008451.1 coordinate 4,186, forward strand.
TTTTCCTTCGGGAACCATATATTATAACACGGCTCTGGTAAATTCAGTAACGTGATTGGTTAAATCCTGTCACGTGACTATTCATTAAATTTCAACAAACATGCACGACCGTGCAAAACAGGGTGCAACCCCATGCATTACTCGTTTTCGTTGCGCAACTTTTTGCACGGCTATGACGTCACAATGCTTGTTTACATAGTTCTATCGGAGACAAACTTGCGAAAGTGATACAAAAAAAGATGGAAAAAGCTTCGTTTTGTAAATTATCGGTATTGTAGTAAATCAATCTTAGCAGTTTCGTAAATTATATGGTATGTGGTTTGATATTGGTAAGTTTTGGAATGGAAATGCATAAAATGCTTTGATAATTCTCATTTTACGGGAATTTTTTTCGGCAATTTCTGGTGGACTGCGTTTGATCTGCTGAGCTTCAGCCTTCACATTCAGTGAAGCGAGTGCAGGTAGTCGGATGGTGAATTTTGTAAATTCATATTCACACTCTAGAGGGTAGATAGACTGGGTTTGTGGCATGGCAAGTCTGTTTTAAAAATCCAGCAAAATAAACGATTCCGTGGTTGAGCTCGTGTTATAAAACAAATAATACACGGTCTCAATTATCGTGCATCATGTAAATGCATCGCGCTCTCGGCTCTGTTAGCTGTGCGTTGCGCACTCGGCTACGCCTCGTGCGCAACGCACAGCTAACAGAGCCTCGCGTGCGATGCATTTACACAATGCACTCTAGACAGTGTATTATTTGTATAACATTTCATTTCCCTTGGGGAGTTATATTTTTGTCTCGGAATACTATATTTTTCCTCAGCGCTACGCGCTTCGGAAAAATATAATGTCCCTCGACACAAATATAACTTCCCTCGAGGATCTCAAATGTTATATTGCCCCTCAAGACAGTCAATATCTGTATAATGTCTCTATGTAGTAATTAACTGTCATTTGCCCTGACGAAGATCCTGCTAGGATTAAAAGCTAGGCTTTATACGACTCTCGCTTTATTTTTACACAGATTTCCCCTCGTTTATTGTATTGGTTTTGGCAAATGATTGGGGGGAGGAGAGAGGTACGTCCCCTCGTAGCTGGGTCATTCTTCAATAAGTGTATATTTTCGACCATCGTGGGATCGTGAAAATCAAAACTATTTCTCCACTTTCTTACTGTGTGTTTAATATATACCGAACACAAAAAGTAACTTCACCCCTACGCAATTGCCCATAATTTCATAACCGATTATTGTTTCACGATGTCATCTTACCAAAATATTGGCACAGTTGTTATGTTCGATATGTGCGAAAGTCAGAGATATTCATTACTTTATGGCTGAATGAGCACAGATTAAAGACAAAATGGCCAAATTCAAAAGTCACAAGGTATTGCGCGTGCCTGTACATTGTTGTGAATCCGCACATGTGGCGGAATGCATTGATCATGGTTTATGAAACAATGCCGTTTAATATTCCATTCATTTTGAATTTTTGATGGCACATGTGGTAAAATGCATTAATTGCAATTGTAAAACAGTGTATTTTTTAATTTTCAAACTCTCAATAATTTGTAATGATGATAATACTTTTGCGAATTTTGAAATATGACTATTTTTTCTGTAATGTGTACTCACTCAACCATGGATTAATGGTTACCTCTTATTTGTACACATTGTTTTCCTAACTACCATATGGATATATTGGCAAGACGAAATCTTGAAACGATTCTTGGTTATGAAATTATGGGCAATTGCTTAGGGGTGAAGTTACTTTTTGTGTTCGGTTTTATATGTTAACATCTGTAGATTAGGGAAATATTGTTTGGCGCGATCTTTAATGTAATAATGGGGCTATGTAATATGTGTTGGAGTTTTATTAACATGTACACTGTTAATGCGTCATATCCGTCACGACATTTTTGCACAAATAGATCGTCGCACTTTAACTGAAGAACATAATTCACTTCTTATTACCTCCGCCCAACGAAGTTGGAAGGAGGTTATGTTTCTCGTACGTTTCTAATTAAATTCTGTTGTTTTTTAATTCTTTTGTTTCTCTTTGTGTGTTCTTGTGTTCGCCTGTTAACACGCATACCGCCAACTACAGCTCAATGCTAGATATCGATAGAGAACTCCGATTGCCCCCGTTACATACTCGTCTCCTTACCATATCTTTTTACCAAGTCGCCAATATGTATTAGGGGCGACTTGGTAAGGAGGCGAGTATGTATTGGGGGCGATCGGATGGGGGCGACCCCGTCTAGTCACCGTAACCATATAGCTTGCACGGTAGTAATTATTATCCCCATAGACTTACACACTAAAAACCATGATTTCAATCTAAGATAAAATTAAAACGATTGCATGAAGTTTCCTTATTTTGTGATATATATCTATATCATGGTAGATCTATCAACAGAAAAATTTTGTAAAAAATTGATACAGCGGAAAATTAATAAAATGAGCCTTGAACGAAGAATACATATTTTTCAATTGTCTTGTCTAAAGGATTCCAGATATGCATGCTTTGCAATGAATAATCAACAAAAGTCATTATTTACCAGATTTATCCAGACTTTGGGCTTATTATGGAAGAGAGCATTACCTTAATGCCAAATCCAGCATAAAAATACAGATAATAAGAACTTAAGTATTGTTTATGATTTATTTTCTGAAAAAAATTACGTCATCTTTCCTCCGCCACTTTGCGAAAAAAAGTCGAGGCGGCTGAATAAGGTACGTGCGACCTATATGGAACGAATCGCGCTGTTATTTGTTTGCGATGCCGAGCGGAAAAAAGTTTCGCAACGTTTGCTAGAAAGCGTTTTAAATACAACAAAATACGCATTAAAAATACATGTCATGTAGTGGGAAACCCGAGATCGGTGAGTTAATTTATTTCTTTCGTGATTTTTTGTTCTGCCAGTAACTGAATTCTCGTAATCTGGTAGGTAATTCACAGATTGGTCTGGATGACGGTGTTCTTCACACATGTCATATAGTAGTCTACACACCATAGACATACTGTAGGTCCAATGGCATTGGCAATGGTTCATACAGTGAGATCGCTATTGACATGATTGACGACATGTTGAAGCCTTTCATGGACCGTTCTTTTTTATTTGGTACATTTATGTATATTTTTATGAATTTAAATGAACAAATCAACGAACTTAAACTACTATGCTTACCACATATGCTGTTTTGAATGTTCAATTGCGTTGTTTAGTAGCATTTTAGCTCATTTTCTCTGGAAAAATGAGTGGTCGGCTAAATGTCATAAAAAGACAGTATTAAATGAAAGCACATCTACAAGATAAGCTTGGGCTACTTATTAAGGAAATATGGCGCTTTGGTGTCCATTTGTTTCCCCAAAATGTGATTTTTTTGATAATTTTCTTGTCGGCTGCCTTAGTTCATTCGCGCAGGGCGGAGGTATGCACTCCGTGAGTCCAGCTATTTCTAGTTCAATCTTCGTTTGGAAAGAAAGGGTGACTGTGAAAAGAAGAAACAATACATTGGTCAACCATAATCACATTTTTTTTTTCTCTAGAGCCACCATTTATACTTGCCTTTCTGAATAAATAGTGAATTTTGCCAAATAGTTTTGCTTTCAATCAGTGTGATGAAATATTCTCAGGAAATTAGGATGAAGAGAGGTACATGATTACGAGTAAATAGATTGCTAAAAATACCAATACAAATATGTTTAACTAGAGTATAATCTTTGTTGAAATGTATGCACTTGAACTCAGAGATGACTGAATTAGCGTGACGGAGATGTATAGATGTATAGGTAAAATGATGTCACAAGTTAAAATGGCATGTCCGGGCAAAAATACACATCGGAGAAGATCCGGGGGGGGGGGGGGGATATACCTCTACTCTTTGGTACTCTTTTTATATCGATGGTACAGACACCCCCAGTTCCCCAAAAGTTATGTTTCCAAATTACATTTGTCTGAATTGCATACTAACAATCATTATGATACTACTACTACTACTACTACTAATAATAATAATAATAACAATGATAGTCAACAATAATAACCCTCCCCATTGCTTAATCCCCTTTCACCCCACCTCTCAAAACAGATCTACGCCAAGAGCATGCGTAGTGTGCTAGTAGGAAACGCATTGAGTGTGTTCAACTACATGTGTGCATGGTATAGGATCGCAGAGAGCGTGTCCAGAGCGTGTCCAGAGCGTAGAGCAAACGGCCTCGTCTCATTGTTCTGAGCTATTGTTACAGATACACGGAGCGTGAACAGTGAATAGCTCGGAAAGCGTGGCCAGAGCGTACGGAGAGCGTGTTAATGGTGCCGTCACACCCAAGCCACGCTCTAGCCACGATCTAGACAATAGCTGATCACAATCGCTGGAATGTATCTGCAAAATGTCTTTTGTCCAATGAGGATCTGAATGGGAAGATTATCTCACATGTGTCAATAGATATCCTTCCATGAATGCACAGACAATAGCTTGCTGAACAAAAGATTAGGTCTCCGAAGACCCACGCTCTCTTTCGACATGTTGAAAACGGACGTGGGTCTTCGGCGACCTACTCTTTTGTTCAGGGAGCCATTGTATGTCCATGCATGAGAGGCTATCCTTTCACCTATGTGCGATAATCCTCCCATTCATTCGTCATTTAATCATCGTTCGGACAATGCTTCGCATCCCACTGCCAAATTTATGAATGAGGATTAGGAGCGCAGCGAGAGCGCAGAGAGAGCGTAGATGTGTGACGAGGGTATAAGATCGTGGTAAGAGAGTGAACGAGCTACCATTGTGTCATTAATCGCTCGATTTGTCGGCGCTTCCCCTGCGCTTTGATCAAAATGTTTTTGTTTTTTATAAGTACGAGAACGCAGAGAGAGCGTGGCTTGGGTATGACGGCACCATTACTTGTAAGTCAACAGAAAGAGGTAAACAAAACAAACTTTAATTGTTTTTCTATGCGACACCAAAGTAGCGGGACGAAAAAATATACATCGAAGAATGACCCAGCTACGCAAGTGGAGGTATCTTATTCTTGTTTCTGATGACTCAATCTAATTTTCACAGGTGTTGTTTTTTCTAACGGGGCCGAATGGCAGGACTTACGCCGATTCTTCGCCAGCGTCATCAGAAAGATCGAGGATTCACAGTTCAGGTACACAACAATAACAATGATGATCATTAAATGAAGACCTTTTTTTTAAAGGGGCTATATCCACTTTTTCAATTTCGGAAAAAAATCAGGTTTCTTTGTCCAACATTGTACACGTGCCTATGGGAATATAAAAATTGAACGTTCCATATTTTGATTTTGATCTCGTAATTCGTCCTTAAATTCAGATGGCTAATTAGCTACGTAGCTTATTAATGCGCTGATATCATGGATATCATTAACTCATTTTGTTATGTAAAGTGGATATTTATTTATTTATTTTATTTATTTATTTATTTCAATATATTTTACCAGGGTGGCCCATTCAACAATAAGTTGGTCTTCCATGGGGCCCTGGGATACAGTATACAAACATGGTTGTTATAAAATTTAAAAAACATGACTTTTAAACATCGTTACAAAAACATTTGAAATAAATTATACGATTGTACATAAATATATAAATGTTAAAAAATAACAAAGAGACGTAAAACATATTGTTACATCAAAAGAATAACAGATATCAAGATACTGCAATTAATATATAAGATATAGCCCCTTTTGGAATTAAGCTCTTCAAATATAAAAGTAACCTATCAAACTAGGTGATAAGCATGATAGAATACGGTGTGTGTAACAACTTGACTGATTATAACATTGTTAATTAAATTGATATTAAAATAGTAACTGATATCGTTAACTCAATTCGTATACGAAGAGAGGATTTTGCGCATTTTGGACCAAAGCTCTTGATTTCTTTCCTTTTATCAACAAGTTTGGAGGTAATAATCGGCGATGCCTGTGAGTGTGTAATTGCTGAGATCGAGAAGGCGGGAGGTGAAAGCCAGGATCCAAAGCCGCTCATCAGCACCTCCATGGCCAACATCATCACCAAAATCGTCACTGGAGAGGAATACAACGAGGGAGAGATTAAAGGTTACATTTAGTCCCTTAAGTGCAATGATACTAATAATTATGATGTTGATGATAATAATGTTAATAATAATAATTATAGTTACACTTATAATAATAATTATGATAATAATTATAATTTTCCTGCTATTATTAAGAATGAAAACAACTACAACTACAACTACAACTACTACTATTACTACTACTACTCCTACTACTACTACTACTACTACTACTACTACTACTACTACTACTACTACTACTACTACTACTACTACTACTGCTACTGCTGCTGCTACTACTACTACTACTACTACTACTTCTACTACTACTACTACTGTACTACTACTACTACTACTACTACTACTACTACTACTACTACTACTACTACTGTGTCAAATCTGAACATTTCACTTATCTTGTTATAACCAAAGAGAAACTTTTAAAACCAAAAACTTGTGCCATGCTTGCATTGAAAATACGAATAAAACGAGTACCTGCTTTGGCTGCTACAGTTTTGTTAACGTTCACAATTAAATTGTTCTAGATCTGTTTAGATAGAACATAGTACGTTGTTTACTAATCGAGTTGTATTCCTCACATGTGGAGTTCCACAATAAGGCTCCATCTTACTATAATGGGGAAAACAGTAATTTCAATTGTGTGTATTTATAAAGCAATTGTTCATTACATATACAAATATTTGTGGAGGAATTCACTGTGCAGTATTCATAATATTGGACTATGTACACCAATCATTGCCAATGCCGGCGTGCAAGTGGCGTATGGTGGTCGTAGTGATTGTTAGGGGCACACACATTTTGTATGAGAGCACACCTTAGGCTTTCTTTATTTTATTTTAAAAAAATGTCCTAACTTTATTTGTTTTGTATTGTTGTACATTGTTGTAAATTGTATCAAATTAATGGGGTTGCACGTGCACCCCCCCCCCCTCCCACACCTGTAGCTACGCCATTGCTGGTCGTAGCCATTGTGCTTGCGGTTTCGATCTATTTTTGTGTGTGTGAAACCATAACTTTGTATTCTTTTTCATTAATGTTCATCGTCTAAATCGATAGCTAGCCGAGGGTGAATGGATGCTGTATGTACATTTCTTTACCGCATTTCTTTTTTCTTTTTTTTCTTTTTTCTTTTTTCTTTTTTTCTTCTTTTTGTTGTGGGGGGGGGGGGTGGGGATAGGGTGAACAATACGTGGAATATGCCTCCTTTGAATCATACACAAACGCGTCAACAGCTTCTCAAAAGTGTGTGTGCGTGTGGGGGGGGGGGGGGGGGTCCCCCTCCCACGGTATTAGAGAGCTTTTGCATATTTTGAGTTGAAATTGTGGAATTTAGTGCATATCTAACCATGGCTAAGACAGAAATTGTGCATGTAGTGCAAGCTAAACTCATGGGGGGGGGCAAATCCCCTCCACTTTCAAATGTTCTTTGAGGGCATAACCCCCCCCCCCCCCCACGTCCCCCAGTCTGTAGACGCACAATGTAGAACATGACAATGCATCAGGACAATGCGTGTGAAAACGTGTCATTTTGTTCATGTGATGGACCAAGAAGGAAAATGCATGAATTTTGGCAAGGTTTGCTTTTCAGCTAACCCAGGCTAGGCAAGGTCAATTTAAAGCGAACCGTGACCTGGCATAGTTTCTGTTTTTGGCAAACATTTTCTAACAAAACCTGAAGATTCGTAAACAATGACAAGCTGTTTACATGTTTACTTATGCATTGTGCTGCTATGATAGAATTTCACTCTGGTGAGTTTTTAAAGAGGTCGGGCTTAGCGACATGAAGATAGATAATTGATACAATTTTGTTGAATATACCAAACATATTATGGTTGAACAGTTAACACATATTTGAAGTGTATAATAATACAGTTAACAGAAATCAACATGCATTTGATTTGCAGTTCTGGTAAAAAAAATTAAAAAATTATAAATAAAACTTTTGAATTATGATTAAAAACCTAATAATTATAATTAAATATGTTTTGAAGGGTAGAAAAATATTTTTAATAACCTTCTAGACACCGGATGTTTCAATTATTTTTCATCAAAGAAATGTGAACGTGATGTTTAATTAAAATAATTATTCAATAGAGAGATTATCAAAAACAATTTAAAAGCCACTTTAAAGTATATATAATTTAAAATGTGCAGGATTTATACAAATATTTTCTTAAATTATTGAATGTTGGGCCCTACATTTATTCCAACACAATATATATTTGTATATTTCAGCTGTTTCTGAACCGATTTTGATCAAACAAAGTTGATTCTGTCTTTAAAAGTGTATACTTTTTCAAATGTTACACTGAGTTTTTCATTACCTCACAAAAAGAAATCTCGAACGCCCTTTAAGACCAAAACCATTTAAGCTACAGTTACTCCTACTACAAATACTACTACTATAGGTTTTCCCGGTCAATTTGGGTATTTTCTCATGCAATTTCATATCAGCAGCATTCAATTTCACCTAATCCGCGCTTGGATCGACATACGTAATCGTCATTCAAATTCGTTTTTAGTCATTCAACCAATTTCACACTTGCGTCATTCCAATGTAAGCGATGGGTGCTCATTTTCGTTAATGGTCATTCACATTCATCTCTAGCAGTCTTCGGTCATTCAAATTCGCGCAAGGGCAAACAAGTTCATTATAATTTCATTCCAATTAAACATGTACAGTGGAAATGTTAGGATATGTAACATCATGGTATATGGTACAGTTATTTCGTGCATGGGCAATCAATAAACAAAACATGATGGAAATGATTATGAAAAAAAGATGATGATAAAATAAAGATCAGATGATGACAAATAAGAAAATGTGATGAAAATAAAGATTAAAATGGTGAACTAAATATCGCATGATGAAGCACAATGTGAAATTAATATAAAATTATTGAAAATTTACAAACAAATCTGAACAAAATGTGACTGATGAATATCGAAAAGTGAAGATTAAATGTTGAAAAGTATATCTGAAAAGGGAAAGATATAACACGATTAAATGGTCGAGACTATGTAAGGAAAAGAACGGTGATGATGATATAAAAGAGAAATCAAAGTCATCGTATGTCATGTATGTGTGTGCGTATGTATGGTTGTATACATGCATGTAAATATGTTTATGTTTGAGTACATATGGATGTTGTTTGTGTAACTTAAATCGAATGGACATTTCTGGAAATTGGTCACCCATTAACAAAATTGAATGCACGAACAAGCGATTGTCAAGCTTGCCGGATTAAATTGAATGCACATATGTTGAAAATAGTGCCCATTAATTAAATCGAATGCACATTTGCGAATTTTAAGTTGGCGATTTGTCATTTGAGTGCCCATAATATGCATGCTCGGAATATGAATTTGAATGACCAAAGTGACTCCTCCACGGCAATTGCACGAATTTGAATGCACATAGCCTAGACGAATTTGGGCGCGTAATGTGGGAAATTGGCCGGGGAAACCTATAATAATAATTATTAATATTTGTATATATAATATCTTTACCTCTATAACATCCTTTTTTCATAATTATAGGCCTGGTCGACGTCACGAATCGAATATACGATCTGAAGTGTAACGGGCGACTCCTCAATACAACCGCGTTCTTCTCCAAGTTATCACTGCCACCCGTCAAAGAGATAAAAGCGAAGTACAAACAGGTGTACGACTTCGTGAAGGATGCCATCCGTCGCCGAACGGCTACGTTCGATCCCGAGGATGACGACGAGCCGACAAACTTCATCGAATGCTTCTTGACAGAGAAGGCCACGAGAACTGCCCACGTAAGTAGACTATTGAAGGTACTTCACCGTCTTATCATAAGGGGGCGCTTTTTACAATTATCTCTCGTGAGGGCGCCATGTTCATACACCCAGAGCGCGTTGATACCCAAGTGCACTGCCCGCTCTTAATTATTTAGTACATGAATTAAGAGTACTATAGAACGATAAAGAGAGCTATGGAAGTACCACTATCCCGTACTACAGAGTGTTTATAAAAAAGCGGAACCCAACTTCCACCAGCAATATCTTATGTAGTAAACATAGTTATGTTTATTGCAATATGTCATCGCAGAGATAATTTATTACTCTTTCATTTGATACCATATGTGTAATAATTGAGCGTGTAGTTATCAAATTGCAACCATTTTAAATGAGTAATGTTAAAATTGCTTTGCGCACAAGATTTAGATCCGTTCATCAACACAGTCTGATTGTCATTCATTGAAACCTCTCCTTGTGTTCTTTTGTCTTTTAATCCGTTTTTTCTGCAAATAAATGAACATGGAGATACTTTTTAAATCAGTTCCTTGCCTAACCATGCAACTGACCACTGAACACGAGCACAAACCTGTGCGGACAGACATGGGGGTCTCGTGGAAAGACATTGGGGATAATTATGGACCCTCAACCCTTCTCAAAGTTGAATAAAATGTCAAACTATGAATCAAGAAACATCATCACTTGACTTTGTCTACTGTTTCATTCTTTACATTGCATTTAACAATTACTTTCTACTCTTGTGCGCAAAGTACTTTTTGCATAACCCTTTTAAAATAGGTTTTATTCAATCATGCATGACGTTATCTCAACAAATTTGGTATCAAACGAAAGAGTATGAACCAACCTTTGATATGACATATAGCAATAAATATAATTATGTATATTAAATAAAATATTGCGGGTGGAAGTTGGGTTCCGCTTTTTTATAAACACCCTGTATTACCCTCATTATCGCTCCAATTATATTTGTAAGAATTACAACTCAGTATTATTTGCTTTTTGACACTTTTTGATTCCCCGATTCCCCGGCGAAGCCCAATTTTCTTCGTTCCTTTTTAAAATTCAAGTTATCTATTTTTATTTTTTTTAGCTAGCTCCCTCTATCTTTGAATGTAAATCATATTTTTCTATCAGGGTTCTTGGACCGAACGGGACGACTTCAATTACGAGTTCACTATCACGGACACCCTTGTGGCTGGACGGGAGACTCCCACCACCACAATGATGTGGTTTCTGCACAACATGGCGGTCCACACCGCGGACCAAGAACGGGTCCGCGACGAGATACGTGCAGTGGTTGGCGGCGATCGGCGTCCGCTGCAAACGGACCACGTCAATCTCCCCTTGACCGAAGCCACCATCATGGAGAGCCTCCGATTCACGCCCGCACTTGACTTCCATCTTCGCCATCTGGCGTCACGTGACTGCAAGGTTGGCGGCTACGACGTTTCCAAGGGTGACGTCATCACGACCAATATGTGGTACCTGGCGCAGAGTCCGAAACTCTGGGATAGGCCAGAGGAGTTCAGGCCGAGTAGGTTCCTGGATAGCTCTGGGGCTGTGGTGAGACACCTGGAGGCGATGCCGTTTGGTTACGGTAAGGTTTGCAGTAATAAAATTATCGATATCGTTATTGGCCTATTCCCACTATTGCGCATCTCATTCCGTTTCCTATCCGACCAAAGTGCGGCGAAACGGTCAGTATAGATCTAGCAAATGTTCAAGTTCCATGACGTTTTGTTTCACCTACTAGTCCATTCCGAACTTGGTCCACATCATTTCGTTTCCTGCCAGTATTCTGCTCGTACCTTCCGGATGTCCAATGGATAGGAAACGGAAGAGGATACGCTTTAGTGGGACTAGGCCATTAGGTTTATGCCTGCGCCACGAAGTGAGCGGAGGAATTATGTGTTCTTGTTACCCGTTCATAAGGTCCGGTACGTCTGCAGATTAAAACAGATCTATAATAACTTAATTTGTATTTTCGCTCATTACTCGCCCTGAAGTTCACACATATAGTCAGTGGACATAATATGTCAGATCACAGAAATACGCACTTGTATAAACGTTCGTCAGTTTTGCACATGTCAACAACGTTAATATATCCCTTTTATGTGTCCGTCCAATTTCACATTCTTAAGATATGTTTAATGGAATGTATTCGAACTTATTATTTGATGTACCCATCTGGAGGAGGCTATTGAAGTAATACGATTTGGCGGTCATGAAGTCAAAGGCCACACGGGTCAGTATATTTTCGCGAAAACTAATCAGGCTTGCATGAAAAGTAATGGATAAAGGCATTCACCAAAATCAAATAAAGGCCTAGTTTAGGATCGATACCCTCGATCGCATGCTGAACTCCGTCGCATCACCGGTAATAATCCCACCACCCATAATAGATAGCGCCACCAACGAGAGAGATCTGCACAACAGCAGTGATCGCAGCTGCCCCAGCCCCCTCTCGTACAGCAACGCGCTCTGCTCTCACACGGAGTGCGGCATCAGACGGCCAAATATCTAAACGATAAAACAAAGTCCGGAACAAGGACTAATAAAGGGCCCGTGATGCCACCCCGCCGACTGGGAGAGAATATGCTGTTTTCGCAAATGCGACGGGAGCATTCTAGTACTAATCTCAGCGGGGGGTCGCACTCAGTGCGAAAATTTTACGGTAGTCGGGTGTAGAGCGAGTACGGAGCGGCGTGGTCAGCCCATACTTCAATAGGTCAGCCAATCAGCGCGCTTGTTCACTCGAGCAAGGCGACGTTCCGCGTATTCTTCACTGCGAAACTGCAAATAGATCACGACGGTAGCCATGCAGAGTACGGGGACGGTCACAGCTGATTAAATTCCGCGTATTCAGCGCTCCCGTCGCATTTGTGAAAACAGCCTATTAGCCACTGTTTATGAGGTTCAAGGTCAGACGGCACAGGGCTCATAATATAAAGTTTGTTTAATTATGTCATCATGTTTTTAGCAATTTGCATTATTTTCAAATCAAGGCAATCACAATTTCGACATTATATCGGATTTGTCCAAATTGGGTGGCAACTAAATTATTGAAATTTATTTTTTACTTTGACTACATAATGCCAACCTATAATGATTTATTTTTCTTCTTAATGAACTAACAGGAAGACGGGTGTGCGCAGCGGAGCATTTCGCACGGATGTTGCTGTTCATGTTCTCCACGTACATTTTACAGGACTTCAAGCTTTCCTTGCCCGACGGTGCACCGAGAAGCATCCCAGCGATTCGTGTTTTCACCAACAGACCCAGTCCTTATAAGATTCATTTTACGAAGATCCGTTAGCGGAAGGTTATTAAAGTCGTTCAGTCGTAATGCGTTTATTGCGCCATGTCGTGAGAACTACGCGCAAATGTGCGCGAGCGCGTTATTCGTGTTCACGTCACTCTCCGCGCGTGCCCGAAAATCTGTTTTCTTAAAGTGATCCAGGTAAAGTGTCTAACTCCACGAAAAATACTTGGAGCTTCCTCGTTTCTCTTCTGCCGTGTTGTTTAGATTATGGTAAGAGAAGAATAAAATAGGGTTCGATTTTTTCAAATGTCCCTTTAGTATGAAGATAATTATCATTAAAAATAATTATTTCAAAAGCGTTAGCTAACGGTTTTGATAAAAAGTACAATATTGTCGTCGCTGAACACGTCCTGCCAGCGCGCGTGGCAAATTTTCCCGACCCACTGAACTTTGAGCCTAGCGTGCGCAAATTCCATGAATTACGTACCGTCTGTAGCTGTATACACGGTGCGGATATCGTCAAGATCAAACGGATGATTATTACTGCGACAAATTAATCTACAGCAGACCATCAGTATTCGGTGATAAAATATGAACTCAATATTCGCTTTTTTTTTCACTAGGTAAACAGTGTTCGTTTTCTTTCAAACTTTCACAAATCTTTCAATTCTATTTTACAATGATATTGATATAGGATTGAAGTCTCAAATGTCAGTTTGTGCAATATCTGACACTTTACACGGATCACTTTAAGACCCCACTTTAGGTTTCTGGATGCAATTGTCTTTTTTCACATGTTATTATTATGATGGCGTTTCCCTCATTTCTTCGCACAACGTGATTGATTGCGCAAAGCTGATACATGGTGCGATTCACAAATATGTGTGTGTAGTTGCCGTTATTTGGAAAACACGCGCATTTGAGGGATTTGAGCTTTTCAGATAATGTGCATTTAGGCGCATTTTCTGTCTTCCGACTAATCAAAACTTTTGCGATTCATCGCAGCTCTCTGTGCAATACCACATAATCAACCAGTGAATCTGTTCGTTCGGTGATGAAACTTGTTTTCTTGTTTGTGAAATGCGCCATCGCTAGAGACATCTCTCTCTCTCTCTCTCGTAGTTTTGATGGTATTTGATAGCGTTTCTTTTTTATACTGGTCACAATATTAAAGTCATACCTGTAAAGTGTCCAAATCCACAAAAATTACTTGGAGCTTCCTCGTTTCTCTTCTACCGTGTTGTTTAGCTTATGGTAAGAGAAGAATAAAATAGGGTTCGATTTTTTCAAATGTCCCTTTAGTATGAAGATAATTATCATTGAAAATCATTATTTCTAAAGCGTTAATCAACGCAATTGAAAAAAAGTACAATTGTCTTAGCTGAGAACGTCCGCATGCAGCACCCGTGAGAACATTCCGGAGATTGAACTTTGAGCCGAGCGAGTTCAAATTCCATGAATTATGTACTACGTGTGTAAAAATACACGGGTGCGAATATCTCAAACGGATCATTCATTACTGCGACAAAAGTATGGCAGACCATCAGTATTCGGTGATAAAATATGAACTCAATATTCGTTTTTTTTCACTGGGTAAACAGTGTTCGTTTTCTTTCAAACTTTCACAAATCTTTCAATTCTATTTTACAATGATATTGATATAGGATTGAAGTCTCAAATGTCAGTTTGTGCAATATCTGACACTTTACACGGATCACTTTAAGACCCCACTTTAGGTTTCTGGATGCAATTGTCTTTTTTCACATGTTGTTATTATGATGGCGTTTCCCTCATTTCCTCGCACAACGCAATTGATTGCGCAAAGCTGATACATGGTGCGATTCACAAATTAATGTGCGTGTATATAGTTGCCGTTATTTGGAAAAAACGCGCATTTGAGGGATTTGAGCTTTTCAGATAATGTGCATTTAATAGGCGCATTTTCTGTCTTCCGACTAATCAAAACTTTTGCGATTCATCGCAGCTCTCTGTGCAATACCACATAATCAACCAGTGAATCTGTTCGTTCGGTGAAAACTGAAACTTGTTTTCTTGTTTGTGAAATGCGCCATCGCTTTTCCCGCTAGAATTGGCGACAATCCCTCGTAAGTTGTTTTCTCTCATCTCTCTCGTAGTTTTGATTGTATTTAATATTGTTTCTTTTTTATACTGGTCCCAATATGATTAATTTTAGATTATTTTTTATTATAAAGTAGTAAATACAAATCTCATTTGAACTAGTTTGTGCTTGCTACTTCCCAATCGGATGTACGATCTACATTCCATCCATCTACACGCACAACACTTTCATTGCCATAATTCATCTGCACCCAATAGTTAAATCTCATTCCATTTATTCCTAGTGATTACAGTTGGTAACGCGTTATATTTTTTCAAGAACCAATATCAAGCAATGCTTACAATGATGGTCCCGTACATAATTTCATGTTTACCATGACATTATGTTGAAAATAAATGAATAAATCAAATCAAATCAATCAAACCAAATATATCCATAGGGTTTGTCGCCAGCTAGCGGGCAATGGCAGAAAGGAGGGAGATACATCTACCGCGGTCAAAATTAAAGGGGCCCTGCAAACCAAATGCATGTTGACTTCTGTTCATCTGTATTTAGTGTACACATTCAATATTTGTAAATGGTTTGACCTAAATATGTTTTGTATATTTTAAAACCTTTTATCTTTTATTTGTCTTCATGTTGCTAAGCCCCACCTCCTAAAAAACCCTCCAGAGTAATTCTATTGTTGACCTGTTGTGACATCATCTGTCAATCACTGGTCAGCTACCATGACATTAACAAAAGATGAAAGTACAAAAAGAACATCCATACAAAAACATACCCTGCATACCTCCATGCAATAGCTTAGACAGTGCTTTTCTTCTGACATAGCAACAGCTATTGAAATCGAAGGTGTGTGAGTTGGTATTCTATTCAACCGTGTGATGCTATTGTGATTAGGCACTCAGCTTGGGTGAATGTAACTTCTTTGTAACTGAGTATATAGTGAATGGCTGATGATGTCACAACAGGTCAACAATAGAATTCTACTCTGGAGAGATTTTCAGAAGTGGGGGCTTCACAATATGGAGAAAAATAATTACTAAAATGTTTTAAAATAAACAAAATATGTTTGGGTCAAATGGTTTACAAATAGTTGATGTGTACACTAATATAGATGAACAGAAGGTAACATGCGTTTAGTTTGCCTGGCCACTTTAAGTGGATTAGGTGCCATGTTGTGTACGCCTTTAGCACAGTGCCAAATACACAAAATTCATTGACACTCATGTCAATGAAGCTCGCAGGAACTAGCTTAGTTACGAATGATTGGACCACCCTCTACACCACCATATGTATGATTACAGGTTGATTGCGTAAATTATCAATTAGGGACTATTTTGTTGATTGTAATTTATGGGATAATCGCAAAAATCAATGCGACAGCCTGCCCCTCGTTCAGTGTTTTCATTGATACTCCGTTGAAAGTATGCATTTCATTTACAAGTAAGCTATGCATGGGTTGTTCGGTATGATGGCGTAATATTGTTCCGTCAAAAGTCGGGAGTTAAAGGGATAGTTGACTTTTGGTATAAAATGCGCTACACAAAATAATTTGTTTGTGAGATAATGAAAAACTGAGTGTCAAAATCGGAAGAGCATACAATTTTAATGACAGAAAAACTTTATTTGATCAAAATCGGTTCAGAAATGGTTGAAATATCCATCAACATAACCTTTTGTAATACTTGTGGGGCCCCACAATTATTCGATAATTCACAATGTTCGCTCGAAGTATATATATCATATAGGAACGAATTGATAAAAAAGCTGACATTGAAACAATTTGTAACACGTATATTAAAGAATTTCAAAAATATATCTATGCACTAATGTATTTAGATTGGGATTAGATTGGATTTTTCAATTTATTGTCCAGAACTTATCCACTACGAAATTGTTCTAGTAATATTGTGTATTTAGATTAGATGAAGTTTATTCATATCTCGTCCAGAACTGTATCTACGGTAATGTTCTAGTAATATTGTGTAATTCGATTAGATGATATTTAATCATGTCTCGTCCAGAACTGTATATACGGTAATGTTCTATTAATATAGTGTATTTAGATTAGATGATATTTCATCATATAATATCGTCCAAAACTGTATCAACGGTAATGTTCTAGTAATACAGGGTGGCCCCAAAAAACGAAACGGGGCACTTCCCAAAATATAGTAACAACATGATTATGTCCATCGGATAGAGTGTCCTTTCCAATGAAAAACGATACCAAGAACTGTAACTTTGGACGAGTAGTTTTTGTTGTAGGACGTCTTAAGTGAGACCACGTCAGGTTCCCATTTTTGTCATTTTTTACCAAGTCACTGCCTGATAAATCGCACTTCCTGCCCGTCATAGCGTTGAATAACTATGCCCATTCTCTCCGCACACAGCTGAATGCACCCTAACAATGGCGCGCGTATTGCTCGCAGTAAGTGCGATTTATCAAGCGCTGTCTTGGTAAAAATTGACAAAAAAGGGAACCTGTCACTCACAGCGCCCTAAAACAAAAACTACACGACCAAATTGACTGCAGTTCTTTGTATATATCCGATGGACATAATCATGTTGTGACTATATTTTGGGAAGTGCCCCGTTCCGTTTTTTGGGGGCCTGTATAGTGTATTCAGATTAGATGATATTTAATCATATATCGTCCAAAACTGTATCAACGGTAATGTTCTAGTAATATTGTGTATTTAGATTAGATCATATTTAATCATATATCGTCCAAAACTGTATCAACGGTAATGTTCTAGTAATATTGTGTATTTAGATTAGATGATAATTATGTAATCATATATCGTCCAAAACTGTATCAACGGTAATGTTCTAGTAATATTGTGTATTTAGATTAGATCATATTTAATCATATATCGTCCAAAACTGTATCAACGGTAATGTTCTAGTAATATTGTGTATTTAAATTAGATGATATTTAATCATATATCGTCCACAACTGTATCTATGGTAATGTTCTAGTCATATTGTGTATTTAGATTAGATGATAATTATGTAATCATATATCGTCCAAAACTGTATCTACGATAATATTCGATTAACTTTGTGCACGGAATAGAAGTAGATTTGTATGTCGTATCCATTATTGGAATACACAATAAACATGTAAAGTGTTAATTTAAATTTAAATTTAGAAATCAGTTTGTGATCAAATTCTGTGGATTATATCAACGTATATCAATTTATATTCATAGCACGAGTATTGGAAAGGATACCTAATGTACATTATTTTATTATTTTGAATACATTTTTGAATAATTGTCTACAACAAAACTGATAAATGTTGATATTTTAATAAATTCTCTTATCTTATATTTGTTAAACGCAATTTACAAATGTTGTCATTATGTATGGAAGTATGTATTCTGTCTGACACTGCACTATTTCTCACGTGGCCGGCCACACTATGAAATTATATTGTTCACACTGAGGAGATTAACCGCAGGGTGGCCATAGTGTAGAGTTCTACTGTTCACACTGTGGAAAATTATCAACAGGGTGGTCACACTGTGGAATTCCATTGTTCACAGTGTGGGCTCTGTGAAAACATTGTGTTCACAGTGTAGAATATGTGAAATTATTGTGTTCACAGTGTGGAATATGTGGAAACATTTTGTTCACAGTGTGGAATATGTGAAATTATTGTGTTCACAAAGTCGACTAAGGGAAATTGTTGTGTTCACAGAGTAGACTTTGTGAATTTGTTGTGTTCACAGAGTAGACTTTGTGAAATTGCTGTGTTCACAGAGTAGACTTTGTGAAATTGCTGTGTTCACAGAGTCGACTATGTGAAATAATTGTGTTTACCGTGTGGACTTTGCGAACTTGTTGTGTTCACAGAGTCGGCTATGTGTATTATGTCGTGTTCACAGAGTCGACTATGTAAAATTGTTGTGTACAGAGTGTTGACTAGAAGAGCTTTCAACCAAAAGGCGCTAAATCCACCTTTTCAACTTCCGAGGAAAACAGGTTTCTCTGTCCCACTTTGTACACGTGCCTATGGGAATATGAAAATTGAACTTGCTATATTTTGATTTTGAGTGAGTTATTTGTCGTTAAATGTGGATTCCTAGATAGCTACGTAGATTATACATGTAGATATATCGTTAACTCAATTTTTATGGAAAGTGGATTTAGCGCCTTTTGGAAGTGAGCTCTTATGAACCTGTTGTGTTCACAGTGTGGACTATGTTAACGTGTTGTGTACAAAGTGTGGTCTATGTGAAATAATTGTGTTCACCGTGTGGACTATGTGAACATGTTGTGTTCACAGAGTCGGCTATGTGTATTATGTCGTGTTCACAGATTCGACTATGTAAAATTGTTGTGAACAGAGTGTTGACTATATATATGAACCTGTTGTGTACAAAGTGTGGACTATGTGAAATAATTGTGTTCACCGTGTGGACTATGTGAACATGTTGTGTTCACAAAGTCGACTAAGTGATATTGTTGTGTTCGCAAAGTCGACTAAGTGAAATATGTTCACAAAGTTGACGTTGTGAAATTTTTGTGTTCACATAGTTGACTATGTAAAGACGTTGTTGTGTTCACAGAGTCGACTAAGTGAAAGTGTATGTTCACAGAGTAGACTTTGTGAATTTGCTGTGTTATAAAATATAACAAAGGATTGTTTAAATAGTTGTTAATTGATCTCTCTATTGAGCCATGTTAGTTTTCACGCATTATCATATTCACAATTATGTACATAACGGGTTACAACTTTAAAACAAAGTATTTAGAGAGCGCCCTCTTGTGTTTTAACGGCTGCTTTTGAAATATAACGTTTTAAGATTGTAATGATATGGTGCAAGTTTTTGTTACAAACATTCAGTTTGACACAAACTGTTCTAACGTACCCGTTCAGTTAGGAGTTCATAGATAAGATATTCTTTCATGTAAGTGGACATTACAGGAATAATAAGTGATTTATTGTTAGCAATTTGCGTCCACTGCAGGGGGCTCCCGGACCACGGGCTTATAGTTTGAAATTCAACACAAACACCCTTAATTAAATTTCAATGTTGTCAATTATAACTGTTATTTGCTGACGTACACTAAATGAGATAATAAAAAAAGCCTCTATGAGCCATGCCACTCAAACTCCAATTTAGACCCCTAGGCCTACTAAACAAGTGCTCGTTGAGCTCGGTCCATATACCACGTTATCTCAATGGCAACTAAAGTAAGATTCTATTTGAACATCAAAAAGCTAATTCTGTGCTATATAAGCTCAAAAACATTTTTAAATATCTCAGAATACACATATTATTGACAGTTCTAAATGAGTATACGCATTCGGAGGCTACCCCTGGGAAAAAAAGAACTGCGAAGTCACGTATTGGAGGTAAAAATCAGAAATAGTACGGGTTTATGCCATCTATATGTTTAAATATCTATGGTTCACCGAACCCTCTGAGCGGTTCAACTACAAGTGGGTCATATCATGAACCCATGGAATATCAATCTCATTGTCAATTGCAATGCCCGGTAATAATTATCTGGCAAGCCCTGCGGTCGATGTGCACACAGCATGCGTCACGATGTATTTATACAACCCAATCAGATTCAAGCACGGTGCCAGGCCCCGCACAGTACCCCAACACGCCTCCATACACTCTAGCAATGGCAGTTGGGAGTCATACGAGCTATATGCTTACACCTTTGAAATATTGTGTATCATCGTATCGTTCCCCAATATGAAGTTATACTCAGTTGAATAATGAAAATAATAATAATAATAATAATAAATAAGGCTTCTTTTCAAGGTGCTCATGGCGCAGTTATATAATCTTCACACGACGGAAAAAAAACATAAATTATAAACATAACATAATTATAACATTTTAAAAACACATAGTGAAACTACTGGAAATTAATGAAATGCAGATTGGAAAAGAAATGTTTTCAAACATTTATAATGTGTTGGGGTATCTCATTCCATAGTAATAAAGGACCCGCATGTGCAAAAGCCCTGCCCCCTCCCCATGTTTAAAGAGGCTCGGTGGCTCGGTGAGATAGAAAGTAAGCCAGACTGAGATGATCGCGGGTCGTGTAGGGTTATTTTGCATTTTAGAGTATCTAGCAATCCAGAGGGGGAAAAAAAAAACGTTTCAACTTTGGCCCGCTTAAAGTATATTAAATTTATTGTCTTGTTCAACACAACACCCGTCCAATCGGAGGTAAAAATAATTATGTATTGTATGGGTTCACGCCATCTATATTTCTATATCGATGGTTCACCCTGAGTACGAGTCGGTCAAGCTTCAAGGACGCCAATCAGATTCAAGTACGCTGCCAAGCCCCGCCGCACGCCTCCATATACCCTGTAGTCTAGCCTCCATGTTGAAATTTACCACGTAACATAATTATTATCGGGGGTGTCGATCCTGGGGGGGCAGGGGGGGCGGTCGCCCCCCCAATGAAAATATTGGGGGGCGAACATATCATTTCGCCCCCCCAATAATTCCGAAAATGAGGAAGAAAAAAAATCGAGTGATATAATGCCAAAGAGGGGAAAGACACATTTATCAATAATTAATCTTCAAAACAGCCGTTTTTTAGTTTGAAAAGGACTGTAAATCTCTTTTTTTGCCGCGCGCTTCGCGCGCATACAGTCTCTCATATTGCAAGTTTCATTTGGGTTGCGGGAACTCACCTTTTGAAATGTGTTGCGCAGCGTAATTTCTCAAACGCACACCTCAAACGAAGTTTATTAAACCCTCATCTATAGATAGCACACCGTCACAGAAAATAAAATAATCTCGGTACATATGCGCTGAACGCAAATCAAATTGGAATATCATGTCCCCCCACATTTGAAAAAGGAGCAGATTGTCCCCCTCCCTTTGTCGTTATGTATGTTTGGTTCCATACCTATATACTTCATATTACGTGAAATTTCTGTCTCAGGTGTGCACCAAATCGCACAATTTCACGCCCAAAAATACAAAAGCTCCCTACTGTGGGAGGGGGACACCCCCTCCCACACCCTCCCCCGCTCGGTCGCTTCGCTTCCTCGCAATGTCTCCCCTACACTTTTGAGAAATTGTTGACGCCCTTGCTTATGTAGTTTCATGGGAGCCCAAATGCCCTAGACTATATCGATGGCTCCATAGTATACATGATCACGTGGATCCATCTCATGCAAGGCTCAGTCTTTTCCTCGCTATGCCCTTTAAAAATACGTTATGAGTAGGTTCACTATTTTATACAATTTTAACACCCATGCTAGGAGCAAATGTCTGAAATCTAAAAGCTTCCGGGGGCTCCGCCCCCTGGACCCCCATTATTGTCCCCAAATGTGGGTGCCCCCCAAAGTCAGGTCTTCGAGCCATCAAGACACTTTCAATGAGCGCATAATAAAACTTCCGGGCATGCCAATGTGGGGCTTTTAGCTCTCTCAGTGGTCACTCTGGAAAATTTTTCAAATTTCGCCCCCCCAATCTCAAAAACGGATCGACACCCCTGATTATTATTACTATAGTAGGCTAATACACGATCACCAAGCTTGAACACCACGTAGTAATATTTAATTATTACTGATTGCAGTACTGAATAGCTCTTTAGACTGAGATTGTGTTTCGGAATCAACTGTAATTCACGGTAGAAAATAAGGTAGGTAACACTTACACTTTCATTATGATGCGTGTATTGTTAGCGCTAAAAAAAAAACCTGCTACTATATACTAGTACTACTACTAGCTTATATACATAGACTCCTAGTCCTAGTTCCTGACCTTGGTAAGTGTATTATTAATGTGTAGTTTATTGAGCAACAAACATTTTTCCTAGTCCATAACTATAGGGTCAACCCAGATAACAGGTAGACGTTATTCTAACGTTAGAATATGGTTGTTTTGGTTGATTTTTGGTTACCATTGCTGTTACAACGTTGTAGTAACGTTACATATCTGTTAGCTTTGGTGCATAGTTAACGGTTAAAATACCAACGTTGTGGTGACGTTATATTTTCGTTACCTTTGGTGCTTAATCTAACGGTTAAGACTGACAAACGTAGGAGGAACGTTATATTTTGGTTAGCTTTGGTGCTTGAATTAACGGTTAAAAGACAAACGTTGCTGTAAATTTATATTTTGGTTAGCTTTGTTGTTTAATTTAGCGGTTAAAAGAAAAACGTTGTGGTAACGTTATTAAGTAATTAGCTTTTGTGTTTAATTTAATGGTTAAAAGACCAACGTTGTAGTGACGTTATATACTGATTTGCCTTTCTGTTTAATGTAACGGTTAAAATATAAACATCGTAATAACGTTACATATTGATTAGCACCGGTGTTTAATTTAACGGTTAAAAGACCAACGTTGTTGTCAAGTTATATTTGGGTTAGCCTTGGTGTTTAATTGAATGGTTAAAATATCAACGTTGTAGTAATGTTATGCATTGGATAGCTTTTGTGTTTGATTAAATGGTTAAAAGACAAACATTGTAGTAACGTTATTATATTGATTAGTTCTGGTGTAATAGTTAACGGATAAAAGACAAACGTTATAATAATGTTATGTATTGATTAGCTCTGGTGTTAAATTTAACGGTTAGTGTAACGTATAACGTAACGTTATCAAGTAAACGTTGGCATAATGTTCATAGTTAGTTATCATGTTATTGCGTAAATGTTAACGTTACAATAACGTATAATCAATGAGCAAACTAACCATAATGTAACGATATCCAATTAATGTTGGCATAACGTTCATATTTAGTTATCATGTTACCGTAAAGGTCAACATTACAATAACGTAAAAACAATGAGCAAACTAACCATAATGTAACGTTATCTAGTAAACGTTGGCATAATGTTCATATTTAGTTATCATGTTATTGCGTAAATGTTAACGTTACAATAATGTTAAAACAATGAGCAAACTAACCATAATGTAACGTTATCCAATTAATGTTGGCATAACGTTCATATTTAGTTATCATGTTACCGTAAAGGTTAACGTTACAATAACGTAAAAACAATGAGCAAACTAACCATAATGTAACGTATAGTAAACGTTGGCATAATGTTCATATTTAGTTATCATGTTATTGCGTAAATGTTAACGTTACAATAACGTAGAATCAATGAGCAAACTAACCATAATGTAACGTTATCCAATTAATGTTGGCATAACGTTCATATTTAGTTATCATGTTACCGTAAAGGTCAACGTTACAATAACGTAAAAACAATGAGCAAACTAACCATAATGTAACGTCATCTAGTAAACGTTGGCATAATGTTCATATTTAGTTATCATGTTATTGCGTAAATGTTAACGTTACAATAACGTTAAAACAATGAGCAAACTAACCATAATGTAACGTTATCCAATTAATGTTGGCATAACGTTCATATTTAGTTATCATGTTAACGTAAAGGTCAACGTTACAATAACGTAAAAACAATGAGCAAACTAACCATAATGTAACGTTATCTAGTAAACGTTGGCATAATGTTCATATTTAGTTATCATGTTATTGCGTAAATGTTAACGTTACAATAACGTATAATCAATGAGCAAACTAACCATAATGTAACGATATCCAATTAATGTTGGCATAACGTTCATATTTAGTTATCATGTTACCGTAAAGGTCAACATTACAATAACGTAAAAACAATGAGCAAACTAACCATAATGTAACGTTATCTAGTAAACGTTGGCATAATGTTCATATTTAGTTATCATGTTATTGCGTAAATGTTAACGTTACAATAACGTTAAAACAATGAGCAAACTAACCATAATGTAACGTTATCCAATTAATGTTGGCATAACGTTCATATTTAGTTATCATGTTACCGTAAAGGTTAACGTTACAATAACGTAAAAACAATGAGCAAACTAACCATAATGTAACGTATAGTAAACGTTGGCATAATGTTCATATTTAGTTATCATGTTATTGCGTAAATGTTAACGTTACAATAACGTAGAATCAATGAGCAAACTAACCATAATGTAACGTTATCCAATTAATGTTGGCATAACGTTCATATTTAGTTATCATGTTACCGTAAAGGTCAACGTTACAATAACGTAAAAACAATGAGCAAACTAACCATAATGTAACGTCATCTAGTAAACGTTGGCATAATGTTCATATTTAGTTATCATGTTATTGCGTAAATGTTAACGTTACAATAACGTTAAAACAATGAGCAAACTAACCATAATGTAACGTTATCCAATTAATGTTGGCATAACGTTCATATTTAGTTATCATGTTAACGTAAAGGTCAACGTTACAATAACGTAAAAACAATGAGCAAACTAACCATAATGTAACGTTATCTAGTAAACGTTGGCATAATGTTCATATTTAGTTATCATGTTATTGCGTAAATATTAACGTTACAATAACGTTAAAACAATGAGCAAACTAACCATAATGTAACGTTATCCAATTAATGTTGGCATAACGTTCATATTTAGTTATCATGTTACCGTAAAGGTCAACGTTACAATAACGTAAAAACAATGAGCAAACTAACCATAATGTAACATTATCTGTAAACGTTGGCATAATGTTCATATTTAGTTATCATGTTATTGCGTAAATGTTAACGTTACAATAACGTTAAAACAATGAGCAAACTAACCATAATATAACGTTATCCAATTAATGTTGGCATAACGTTCATATTTAGTTATCATGTTACCGTAAAGGTCAACGTTACAATAACGTAAAATCAATGAGCAAACTAACCATAATGTAACGTTATCTAGTAAACGTTGGCATAATGTTCATATTTAGTTATCATGTTATTGCGTAAATGTTAACGTTACAATAACGTTAAAACAATGAGCAAACTAACCATAATGTAACGTTATCCAATTAATGTTGGCATAACGTTCATATTTAGTTATCATGTTAACGTAAAGGTCAACGTTACAATAACGTAAAAACAATGAGCAAACTAACCATAATGTAACGTTATCTAGTAAACGTTGGCATAATGTTCATATTTAGTTATCATGTTATTGCGTAAATGTTAACGTTACAATAACGTTAAAACAATGAGCAAACTAACCATAATGTAACGTTATCCAATTAATGTT
The DNA here is from genome assembly GCA_037951105.1 of Echinarachnius parma. Taxonomy (NCBI): domain Eukaryota; kingdom Metazoa; phylum Echinodermata; class Echinoidea; order Clypeasteroida; family Echinarachniidae; genus Echinarachnius; species Echinarachnius parma. The sequence continues at coordinate 30,495 of JBAMJV010008451.1, forward strand.
GGCATAACGTTCATATTTAGTTATCATGTTACCGTAAAGGTCAATGTTACAATAACGTAAAAACAATGAGCAAACTAACCATAATGTAACGTTATCTAGTAAACGTTGGCATAATGTTCATATTTAGTTATCCAGTTATTGCGTAAATGTTAACATTACAATAACGTAGAATCAATGAGCAAACTAATCATAATGTAACGTTATATATAATATAACTCCACCATGCTCGAAAGGTATACAAAACTACAAACGACTAAGTAAAAAGCCTGTTATCAATCAAAAAGAGCCATTAAAACACAAAAGGGCGCTTTTTAAAAAGGCATTGGTTTCAACCATTTTTCATACATAATTATGCATGTGATGATTTATTGATATAATGATTAAATAACGAGATAATCAACAACTATTTAAAAAACGCTTTTGAACATTTTTGAAAAAGTGCAAGCATTTTTTATTTTTTTCTAAAAATCATCTAATTATTTGGGCCCCAAATAATTATAAGATCAGATATATTTATTGATATTTCAGCCGTTTCTGGGTCAATTTTGACCATATAAAGTTTATTCTGCCATTAAAATTGCATGTTCTCTCAAATTCGACACTCAGTTTTTCATTACCTCACAAAAAAATTGTGATGTGCAGCGCCCTCTCTACCCAAACTAAACTACCCGTTACAATAACGTAAACGCAATGAGCAAAAAACCATGATGTAAACATGGTAAATACAATATATTGTAAACGGCATGCCGTATGGTAACGTTACATAAATGTTTTTTTTTTAATTTTCGGTGGACATTTAAGTGGTTTAATAAAAAACCTAAAATTACTCAAAAATACCACAAGTGGATAAAGTGCCCTTTTGAATTGAGGCTAATTGCTCTTTATTTGTTCGAACTACGTTGTTTGTCCACGCTTGTTCACCCTTGTTAAAATACTACATTGTTGGAATGATGTAATATTTAAGGCTATATTAGACACTCATCATTGCAAAGGTATCGGACAAAATTTCATGGATTAGCATTACTAGACAATTGCCATTAAGGTGAAACGTTAGTCGACATTAAACATACATGTGTTGTTATCTAGCTTTGAAATAGGAAAATTAGGTTATTTACATGGTTAAAAAACTCTTGCATAAAAATATGATTACAAAATTATCTGTTGGAATTAGGATGTATGCCAATACTTTCACTTGCTCTTCTATTTCACTTTTTTCTTTATCTTCATTTGTTCCTATCCCCCTCTTCGCTCCTTCTATTCTCTTCTTGTATTCATAGCAGTGCCCACGATGTGGGCTTGAGTCAGGGGTGTCGACCTTGGGGGAGTGGGGGGGGGGGGGAGGGCGGGGGGGGGGGGCGGTCGCCCCCCCCCCCCCCCCCCCAATGAAAATATTGGGGGGGGGCGAACATATCATTTCGCCCCCAATAATTCCGAAAATGAGGAAGAAAAAAAATCGAGTGATATAATGCCAAAGAGGGGAAAGACACATTTATCAATAATAAATCTTCAAAATAGCCGTTTTTTAGTTTGAAAAGGACTGTAAATGTTATTTTTGCCGCGCGTTTCGCGCGCATACAGTTTCTCATATTGCAAGTTTCATTTGGGTTGCGGGATCTCACCATTTTAAATGTGTTGGGCACCGTAATTTCTCAAATGAAGTTTATTAAACCCTCATCGATAGATAGCACACCGTTACAGAAAATAAAATAATCTCGGTACATATGCGCTGAACGCAAATCAAATTGGAATATCATGTTCCCCCACATTTGAAAAAGGAGCAGAGTGTCCCCCTCCCTTTGTCATTATGTATGTTTGGTTCCATACCTATACTTCATATTACGTGAAATTTCTGTCTCAGGTGTGCACCAAATCGCACAATTTCCCGCCCAAAAATACAAAAAGCTCCCTACTGTGGGAGGGGGACACCCCCTTCCACACCCTCCCCCGCTTGGTCGCTTCGTTTCCTCGCAATGTCTCTCCTATACTTTTGAGAAATTGTTGACGCTTTTGCTTAGTTTCATGGGAGCCCAATGCCCTAGACTATATCGATGGCTCTATAGTATACATGATCACGCAGATCTATCCCATGCAAGGCTCAGTCTTTTCCTCGCTATGCCCTTTTAAAATACGTTATGAGTAGGTTCACTATTTTATACAATTTTAAAACCGCCCCCCCCCCCCCCAATCTCAAAAACGGATCGACACCCCTGGCTTGAGTGAATGGTGTGTGTGTGTATGGTGTGAATGATGACCTACCTACCATTATTACTTCTTTAGAATAGTATAATTTGTAAAAGCGCCACAATTTAAAAACTCCTGCTTCTATGGGGTCCAAAACCATTTTGTATATTTGATTATCAAACTGCCATTTATATTTGTGTGTATGGTGTGAATGATGACATACCTACCATTATTACTTCTTTAGAAACTTGTAAAAGGACCCCAATTTACAAACTCCTGCTTCTATGGGGTCCAAAACCATTTTGTATATTTGATTATCAAACGGCCATTTATGTTTTACTTTTGTTTTATGGTTTGAATAAACTGAATCTGAACCTGAATCTGAACAAATTTGAAACGTTAGATCAACGTTGAATCAACGTTGGATCAACGCTGGTTGTTATTCATGAATATTCATGAGCAATTATTGACTGCAAATTAAGTATAAATTTCGAGTAATTTGATTGTTTAAAATTCATCCAATGCTATTATTGACTCGTTGTTTTAAATAAATGTAATTAACTTATCTAACAAACATATTAAATGTTTGTTCTCATGATTCATCAATGTAAATACTTTTAAATATTATAAAATATATTCAACTTTATCAAAATACTAACCATAAACAAAATATTCTCACATAAGCTAGGATATATATAGCTGAGTGGATGAAGACTTGATATGTAGCGAGTGTAGGATAAGGCATAGGAATAGGAATAGGATTAGGATTAGGAATAGGATTAGGAATAGGACTAGGAATGTTATAATGTAAGACTAGGTATATATAGGCACTTCTATAAGTATATATATAGTTATCCGACACATTTGCCATATGATTTTAAGTTAATTTTTCGTTCATATTTGGTTATCATGTTAACGTAAATGTAAACGTTACAATAACGTTAAAATAATGAGCAAACTAACCATAATGTAACGTTATCCAGTAAACGTTGGCATAACGTTCATATTTAGTTACAATGTTAACGTAAATGTAAACGTTACAATAACGTTAAAACAATGAGCAAACTAACCATAATGTAACGTTATCCAGTAAACGTTGGCATAACGTTCATATTTAGTTACAATGTTAACGTAAATGTTAACGTTACAATAACGTTAAAACAATGAGCAAACTAACTATAATGTAACGTTATCCATTTAACGTTGGCATAACGTTCATATTTAGTTATCATGTTAACGTAAATGTTAACGTTACATTAACGTTAAATCAATGAGCAAACTAACCATAATGTAACGTTATCCAGTAAACGTTATTATAATATAATGTAAACCATATGGTAACGTTACATAAACGTTACATTGCTATCTGGGAACTGGGTAAGCCTTAGGTACCTTCTAAGTTAAGTAGTTAACCTTAGTTAGCAACTAAAAATATCATGTGTATAATAGCCACATCATCCAAAATAGACTTAGCAAGGAACTAAGCTAGCTGGCTTTCATGAATATGGGCCCTGGTTGCAATTGCATAATGAAAAAATGAGTGTAACACTTGAAAGAGCATACAATTTTAATGGCACGATAACATTTATTTGATCAGAATCGGTTCAGAAAAGGCTGAAATATCAATAAATATATCCGATCGTAATAAATCTGGGGCCCAGAAATTTTTTTAAAATTTAAAAAATGCTTACACTTTTTCAAAATATTGTTCAAAAGAGGTTTTAAAATAGTTGTTGATGATCTCTCTATTTAATCATTATTTCAACAAAACATCACATAATTTTGTGTGAAAAATGGTTGAAACCAATGCTTTTTAGACTAACCCCTAAAACGTTGCATTTTCTAGTGTAAATCTGCACGATAATTTGAAGTGCAAGTGCAACTGATAATCATAGTGATGTAGCTTTGCATCCTTAGGGTGCAACTAATTGGCAATCTTAGTGTCCATACTTTACAAATTACTCCTTTACCTAAACGTGCTAATTTGCACCTTGAAATGTACAGACATGACAGAAATTAATGTGGCAAGAGGTCCGCGCCGTAAAAGATGAAATAATTAATGGATCTACATTCTAGTCCTACTTTGTTGACATGTGCAAAAAGTGATGAATGGTTGATAAAATGAGTATGTTTGTGATCTGATATGTCCACTGAGTAATGTGTGTCAATTGTACAGTAAAGGGATAGTTGAGTTTTGTTAAAGAGAGTACAGTTTTGGTCAGACTAAATTTTAGTAACCAAAACCTTCACCATCCTCAACCTTCCAAATCCAAATCAGAAATGGAACGGGTATTACGCCATCAATATGTTTAAATATCTATGGTAGGTACCCTCACCACTGACCTCTACTAATGGACGGGCGGTCATGGCTCAGTAATTGAGGCCGCGGGCTGCGGGCGCGCGCCATGTTGGGACCATCAACCCGTAACAGCGGATATATGCACTAACGTGGTAGTGCATTATACTTGCTACGGAGTTGTTGCTCACCATGGCATTTTTGTATCCCTTTATCCCCCCAGGAATGAAATATGATCATATATGTGAAGTAAATAGTCTTAGTGATTGAATACTAGCCATGTAGCATGATTAATTACAATTATCCAGCGTATTGAATCACAGCTCAAGCAATGATAATTCGCCATTTGTTATGATGCTTACACGGTAACGTAAGGTATATGCGCGCCGGCGTTGCCCGGAGAGAATCACTCGGATTCCCGCTATTGACCCGATCTTATATAACTATTACTCGCCCCTCAGTTTATCTCTTATTTTCCCCTTGTTTTTAACAAGATTTTGTTCCCCATGTAAAGAAAGAACTTTTCTGCTGTTTTCATTAATTTATTTAATTGTACCATGCGTTCATGCAGCACATTACTATACCATATGGCACGTCATCCTCGTATATATCAAAATATCATAAAAAGAAAGCCAATCTTTGTTTTCTTTCCTTTTCAATTTAATTTGGTAACACGTTTTTGCGTTCTTCCTGAGATTACTATTTCAAAGGGCATGCTTTGTGATTTATGGTTCATAATGTTACCTTTATGGTTTGTTTTAAATAATTATGAACATCGATCAGGGATCGATCATGGAGGTTATAAAACACTTCTGAAGAAATTCGAAGTTCGACCATATGCAACCTCTATTTATTAGATGTTATAAAAGTCAATACTTAACATTAATTGGAGAGACATGTTGTCGTTGTTGTTGCTGTTGTTTTGTGTTTATTGCCGTTCTTCATTCATATTGAGCCAATCTGTTTTTGTTTTCTTCCTTCTTTTCTCTTTTTTGTTTCAACTCAAATTAATTGCTCCTTTAAAAAAATACATTATGTATCTTTCTATATGCCCATGATATACACATACCAATATTTCCCATCCGTAAACGATGCAATATAGATTACAATTTTAATATTATTCAAATTACAATGGTATATAGGCCTATATATACGACTGAGTTACATTATTTTGAATATTTTCCAAGGAAGATTCAAAGTCCTCCCATCTTTGTTGCCATTTAACATAATACTTTTGTTTAATCATAATATTTATTTCACTTTATTACAAATCTCCTTTTTCCCCCCCCCAAGCCATGTTTTACTTCTCTATCAACCATTTCATTGCATTAATTCCACAATGACTAGTATCCCCTCAAAATTCATGGATTCCTTGTAAATTCAAATGAGTACATACTATATCAATATTCCATATACAAATGTATCTTCTTTCATTATTTCACTTTTTATGGGCTGTAATTAACTTAATAAGGCTTTATGAATTCAAACATACATTTTCAAAACCCAATCACTTATGATATCAAAAATACATTTTCAAGTTTACAATCACATTTTTGTCCGCATCTTTTTGCCTGCCCGTATCAAAATCTCTTATCGATTTCACTTGTTTTATTTCAATATTTAAACAAATCTATCAGTACAGTACCCTATTTAAAATAAATGTAGCAACCTAATATATATGTGGAATATAAGAGGTAAACTATAATCTTTTCTGACACAAAACATAACACATGGGACTGTAGGCGGCCCAATGACTGCAAACAACTCGCCTATGAAACGTGATGTCAGCCTTTTGTATGTCATTATCATTTCGATTTGTACAGCCAAATGCCATGTAATGTTCCATCCCATATCAGAATACAATCAACACTTTTTATCTAACGAGAACAATTGGTAAAATTAATCTGAAAAATGTTTACGAATGTTACACACTATCAACAGCGGGTTATCGACGGTCCATGATGATGGTCCCAATATGGCCGCCGTGCGCGCGCGGCGGCCTCATTTTTGAATGGCCAATCAACGTGCAGCCGCCCGTCCATTAGTAGAGGACTATGGTTCACCGTAACCTCACGGCAAGTGGGTCAAAATCTCATTGTCAATGGCAATGCCTGCAGAGTTGATGTTCACAGCAATAATAATAATAATAAATATTTCTTTTATAGCGCATTTCAAAACCGGAGGAATTCTCAATGCGCTTTACATGGCAAAGACTTATAATTTACATTTTACTTTTACACTTATGTCTACATACATCAAATAATATAATTTAACTGAGTAAAAATCAAAGCGATGCGCTTTGATTTTACAAGAAATAAGTCAATAGTAAATATAAAGAAAAGATTTAGCTACAAGCTTAACAAAAAACAAAAACATAATGTACAGTAAATCGGTATCAGTATAACAATAGCAAGTTATACAGTTCATAATCACAAATATGCCTCTTTGAATAGGTAGGTTTTGAGCTGTTCTTTAAAAATGTTGGGGTTGGATTGGGTGCGAATTTCGTAAGGTAGCAAGTTCCAGAAAGTTGGGCCAATAAAAGAGAATGAGCGTTCACCGTAATTTTTTTGTTTTTTGAGGGGGTACATGAAGGAACTGCTGGTTAGATGATCGGAGGGATCTTGCTGGGGTGTAGATAGACAAAAGATCAGAGAGATAGCTCGGTGCGAGACCATGGATAGCATTGAAGACGAGAAAGAGAATTTTATAACGGACTAGCTGCCTCGGCGCTTCGCGCCTCGGCAGCTAGAATCGGCGCTCCGCGCCTCATTATTGAAAAATGAAATTTAAAAAAAAAAATGTAAAAATAAATAAATAAATAAAAAAACAATAATAATTTTTAAACAATTATTTATAAAATGATAGTAATGGTTGCCATCATCATCACCAATTCCACCACTACCATTACTACCATCTTCATCATCATCATCATCATTGTTATCATCACCTTCATCCTCAGCAGTATTGATTATTGCCTTCTTCAATACCACCACCACTATTAATTCATTATATCCATCATCCCATCATTACTACACCACTATCGTGTTATCATTTTACCATATTTATTACTTTTACTTTATTTTCTTCTGAATTAGCACCTGCTTTTTTGTTGAAATAACTTTTTCTTATCACCATTAATGTATTTTGATCACCATAATCATATTATCATGTACACCTTCACCACAACCACCATTTGACTGTGTCGTCAAAACCATTATGTTCATTATCATTGATCATTGCCATCATCATCACCTTCTTTTTTTATAGATCATTACCACTATCGCCATCATCAGCTTTTTGTTCAAATTCAGTTTATTCTGATCGGTCATTGCATTCATCACTACTACCACCAACATCATTGTTACCACCATCATTAACACTACACCATCATTTTTACCATTATTAACATAATAACTATTATCTCATCACCAGCACAATCACATCGTTGTTTTTATTTTCATTTTTATTCATATCAATAATGTATTTATCATTCATCATGTTTAATCTTACCACCACCATCATCATTATTGTTGTTGCATCAATTTTCATCTTCATCATTATTGATAATTGCTATATCCCACCATTAACATTATCATCATTATGATCATCACTACCAACACTATGTCTGCATCATCATTTTTGTCATTAAATATTGTATCATCATTGCCACCACCACCACATCATTCTTACCACTATTATCAACACACCATCATTATTACAACCATCATCATTTTTAGCACCATCTTATTTATTGGTATTTTTATCACTATACCTTCAACATCATCATCATTATCACCTCTACCACCTCTACCACCTGTATCATTATCATTATCATCAATATGGCTGAAATATCAACAAATGCATTTGATCTTATAATTATTTGGGGCCCAAATAATTAGATGTTTAAAAAAAATTAAAACATAATGCTTGCACTTTTTCAAAAATCTTCGAAATCGTTTTTTAATTATTTGTTGATGATTTTTCCAATTAAATATTATTTCAATCAAACATGTCATGCATAATTTTGAATTGAAATGGTTAAGACTGATGACATTTCAGAAGTGCCCTCTTGTGTTCAAAATGGCCCTTTTTGAATGATAACATGCTTTTTACTTAGTCATTTTGCAATTTTGTATATTTTTTTAGCATGGTGGAGTTTACTATTAGTTTAGGCTATAAGGTTACTGTCCAGGTTTGGTTACTAAGTTTAGCCATACCAAAACTAAACTACCCCTTTAACGTGCAGATTTTTAGCGTATACATATATGCACATGCCCATACATAAATACACATGCAAACATACACATACATACACAGATGCATGCACTCACACACATACATATGCATGCACATACCCATAAAAAAGCGACACAAATGCACACCTACATAAATATACATTTCCATACACATTACACACACATATGCATGTACACACATACAGTAGGCCTACATACCTGCACATATGCATACATACATGTATGCCTACACACAATCACATACGCATAGACATGTATTCATACATGAATCACACGTTATGCGCCTATTATTCGTTTTGAGAAAGGATAATATTACAGATATTATTACAGTGAAACTTCATTATAATGGACACCTCGTGTCCAATGATTTTACCTTGTTAAATCAGATATATTGCATACATAGGAGATGGACATGTATAATATCCTTGCTATGTTACAACAGATTTTGTGATAATGAGGTTCCACTGTATTTATATGCAAAACACTCACACAGCCACAACATACACAGACATGCTTAAATGCATGCATACAAACACGCACAAATATACGCACACACAAACATACACAAATGTATAAATGCATACACATGCAAACGTAAACTGATCAATACATACTTTCACATACGCAGACTTTCATACATTAAGTATCACATACAAACATGCGCAAATGTATACATACTTGCACACACATATATAATAATAATTGTACACATATTTAATTAAATGCACATACGCATACACATTACACATGACATAAACGCACACATACATGTACCCACATTTGCATACAGATCGATACACGCATACAACACTTACGCATACCTATAAACGCATTATGAAAACATGTACAAAGCAAGTGTAATGTAATGATTTATCATTTTATTTTATGCTCATTTTTCAGCCATATGACTTTCATTTACCATGGAATTCAATTTTCATAAATCATTCAGTGGACTTATTAGAAATTCACATTTTATCAACCCTTTGATAGATTTTTATATTATATGAACAAAGTTACTAGATCCCTTTAACCCATACCAGGCCGGGGGGTAGAATGCACCCCCCCCCCCCCCTCCCTTGACGTTTAGCGTGATAATTCCGCAACACGCGCAGGTATTGCCGCATGATTTTTTTCATTGAAGTCTTGCGCAACTTTTGAGACCAAATTTGCGACATCTGGGTATACTGTTCCGAAGGCACATACAATTTTGTGGTGAATTTAGACCCATAAATCGCTATTTTCGTGATTTGTGTACAAATCCTATGGAATTAATTTTTGCTGAAATACACAAAACCTTCATTATTTTTCATTCTAATCACTGCATTAATTTAATTTTGGGCTAAAAATGGTTGGAAAATGGTCAATAATTTATTCCATTGAAAAAAACATTAGATAACATGAGTTAAAAAAAATAACAAACAAATACATAAGAAATTTCAAAAACAAAGAAATTTCAAAAACAAGGAAATACATTAGGAAAATTTTGCTGTCACAATTCTAAATTTTGAAAACCTGTTAATTAAGTCATAAAGAATATTCATGCACAAAATTAGCGTATATTGAGCAATATTTAGTGATTTAAAGACAAAAAGGGGATTTTTGCATAAATTTGCATAATCAAATTTTGTATTTATTTATTTTTTTCAAAAAATAACAAAAATCTAACGGCGGCTGAGATCTCACCTCCTGATCTCCCACCTGGCTATATAGCCAAAATAACCCGGCGTGGTTATAAGGGGTAAACAAAATGTGAGTAAAAATCAATTAATATAAACCTAAGGAAAGCTTCCCCAATCAAAATGAAAGTGTGACTGTAGGTAAAGCATATTTGTATTCATTGTCAAAGTAATAATGGATGAAAACATTATTTGTGGGTTGGTAGACCTACACTTCAGTAAGAAGATACAGAGATCAGTATACAAGGATAAAGAGCATACATTGCACTTTTTTAGACCTATGTTGTTACTCTACCTGCTTTAGTAATTTGTTAATGATTTGTATTATTGCGTAGATCGCTATAATTTAGGAAAATCCTTAAATTGGCAACACATTGTGATATTTTAACCAGAACGTCAATGACGTAGCGCTCATCCGGCATCTCGCAACATCAAATATCGCAAATTTCATGTGGTACACTTTTCAACTGGTCCAAAAATAAAAAATGTGATGCCCTGGAAGGGACATAAAAATTAATTTAAAAAAATTAGAGTGAAAAAAATATAAATTTGACGCCCAAGAAGGGACATGGGAAAAAAAATATATAAATAAATAAATAAATTTAAAAAAATAAATTAAAAAAATAATAATAAAAAATTTAAAAAAATAAATAAATAATAAAAATAAATAAATAAATAAATAAATAAATAAATAAATAAATAAATAAATAAAAAATTACCATAATTAATTAATGGGGACAAATTTCAAAATTCTGTGAAGAAGTTTAGTGTACCAAAGTTAGCTCTACCAGATAAAGCAATCCAAATCAAAATCGGTCGAGAAATGAAGGAGAAGAAGCATTTTTTGTGATTTTTAGAATAAATTTGCATAAATTACCATAATTAATTAATGGAGAAAAATTTCAAAATTCTGTGTAGAAGTTTAGTGTACCAAAGTTAGCTCTACCAGATAAAGCAAACCAAATCAAAATCGGTCAAGAAATGAAGAAGCATTTTTTGTGATTTCGAATAAATTTGCATAAATTAGCATATATAATGAATTTCACGATTCTGTGTAGAAGTTTTAAATCCCCCTCCTAGCCCTATCTTATGAAATAATCAGAATCAAAATCGGTTGAAAAATAACGAAGAAGAAGCATTTTGAAAACTGTGGACGGACGGAAGGACGGACGGACGGACTGACGGAAGGACGGACGGACGGACGGACGGAAGGACAGACGGACGACGGACGCCACGCCATGGCATAAGCTCATCGGGCCCTTCGGGCCGGATGAGCTAAAAACAGATTTCGGCATTCAAATTGGTATCTTTGCAGCAAAGTCATTTCATATTTGTCTTAAATTGTTATCACTAAATATTTTCCACTTGCCAATTTGCCAATTTGTAGAGGAAAATAATGATAAATTTGGCCTTAAAATAGCTCTTGTCCTTAATGAGATAGGAATAATAATAATAATAATAATATATACCATTTATAGAGCGCTATATACTGTATCTAGGTGCTCTATTTATAGGCACATGATTACTTTAGGTCATCAGGTACAGTTAAAACTTAAAACCTGCACAATTACTTGCGCACCATCTCAAATCTCAGGGGAGTTGGACTACCTTAACCCTAAAAAGGCCGGGCTATTTGAGGTCTTCAGCAGGCCGGGGGGGGGGGGGGGGGGGGGGGGGGGCCATTGGCCATTATGCCCCCCCCCCCCCCCCCCAAGATCTCGGATCGCCGTGAAAATTTGCATGCATGATGAGTGAAGTGTATAGAATACAATGGTAATTTTAATTTTTTGAAAAATTCATTAATTTGCATATTTATGGTCATTTATGCAAATAAGGTCATAACATTCATATTTTTATCCATAAATCATATATTATTCATAATTAAACATTGGCTTCACTACATATATTCTTTAGAGCATTTGGAATAATAATGCGACAAAATAATTAGGAAGAGCCAGGTTCTTCCTTTGTGTTTTCTATTGTTTTTATAATTTCTTATGTATTTTTTTTGTTTTTTTAAACTCATGTATTGTATTGTTTTTGTTGTTTATTTTATTTCTACCTATAATTCAACTATTTTGAACCCCAAAACAAACATATGAAATGTAAACAAGACCAAATAACCAATGATATACCTCTTTTTACGAAAACTGATATTTCCATATGTTTTGTACACAAATCACGAAATTGAGCGATTTTTGGGCTGACATGCATAGACAAAAGGTCACGTGACTTCGTAACGGTCGGTCCAATTTTCAAAATTTTTGTTTTAAAATATGCACAAGACCCAAAAGAAAAAAGTCACCAAGCAGCGGCGCGTCATCTTATGAGCAATAAAAAAAATCGCGGAGGGGGGGGGGGGCCATTATGCCCCCCCCCCCCCCCCCTGGCCTTATTAGGGTTAAATAAACAAAACTAATTTGTATCA
>JBAMJV010008452.1:0-106191 GCA_037951105.1 Echinarachnius parma
CACGAATGTTTTAGCATTGACATGGCCACATCGTATTATATTCAATAAAGTTGGCAAGGCAACCAAAGGATTAAAATTAGTCAATGAAACGAGAAATTCATATCCTTGTTTATGCTCCTAGAAACTTCAGTGGCGTATATACCTGGCGTACGTGGTACCATGAGGGGTGAATATGATGTACCTCGCATTATCGTGTAATAATTTAGGTGCTACCGTTAAAACATGGTGCTTTTCTTGACGTACATGGTGTCAAAAGTGGTATGTGTGTGGGGGCTCCGCCCGTATTATGGATTCGGCGTAGAACTTTGGATGATGTATGTTAGTGTTCATTGGTTATGGATGTTATGAAAATCTGTGTGGTGTATCATCACATGATAAACAGAGGCGGGTTAGGTGCCAGTGGTGATATGTTACCATATAATGTGATTCGTCTCCGTCTAGCCATTATGTAATATGTATTCATGCGGTAGCTCAAACATTTATGAAATATATTTTTATCGTGGTCTCTACATAGGGGAGGGGGCGGACGGGGCACCGCCCCTATTCTGGCTACGCCATGGAACTTTGGATGATATGTATAAGTGCTCGTGGGTTATGGATGTTGTGACTCAGAGTCATGACGGTTCGATGCATCAACGAGGGTAGCGCATTACCTTTGGTCTTTATTGATCCCCCATTACAAAGATTGCATCTTCGAGAGAGATTGAAATGAAAAGGGGGATTTAGCACTTGCCATGTAAAATCTTATCTTCTATTTTCATTTCTTTCTTCTGTCATTTTCTTTTGTATAAATTCTTACTTTTAATTCTACTCCCTTCTCTGTCAATCTCTAGTTTCTTATATATTTGTTAATTGCCCTTTCCTGTTTTTTATTCTCTTCTCTTCCCCTTCTCTTCTCTTCTCTTCTCTCTCTTCTCTTCTCTTCTCTTCTCTTCTCTTCTCTTCTCTTCTCTTCTCTTCTCTTCTCTTCTCTTCTCTTCTCTTCTCTTCTCTTCTCTTCTCTTCTCTTCTCTTCTCTTCTTCTCTTCTCTTCTCTTCTCTCTCTCTTCTCTTCTCTCTCTTCTCTTCTCTTCTCTTCTCTTCTCTTCTCTTCTCTTCTCTCTTCTTCTCTTCTCTTCTCTTCTCTTCTCTTCTCTTCTCTTCTCTTCTCTTCTCTTCTCTTCTCTTCTCTTCTCTTTCTTCTCTTCTCTTCTCTTCTCTTCTCTTCTCTTCACTTCTCTTCTCTTCTATTCTCTTCTCTTCCCTTCCCTTCTCTCTTCTTCTCGTCTTTACTTCATGTTTTCTTTCAATTTTCTCTAACATGTATCCCTCTCTATTTCAGTCTTCTCCTTCGATAACGCAAACAATGATGCGATGCAATAGATTGAAGACTGTATCAAGCGTGATGTGGATCATGGAAGCAAGATAAACCAGACCTTAACTTGAATCTTTATTGATTCCATAATACAAAGATTGACTCTTTAAGAGAGAATTTTAAAGAACATGATACTGATCTCTCAGCAGCCGTTCGTCTTCTTTTGATATCCTTCCTTTACCTTCTATCTCAGTTGCATTCTATATCACTCCCTCCGTCTAAGTATACAATACCCTTCTTATAAAAAAAAAATAGACATAATTTCTCTTCTCTGCCTTTGATTCGAATTATTGATCATGATCATCTATCCATCATTGCAATGTCCACATCTTCACACCATTTTGTTATCACGCACATATAATTGATTGTTGTCTTTATCCCGTATAGTACCACACTTCGTATACTTTCGTCTCTCCGGAATACATAAGACATGCTTCTGACGATTTTGTTTTCCATTTCCGTTTCGTTTCTACCCCGAACAGGACCCGGTCAGTGTCCCACCTGCGATAGTGATCCCTTCTTCATTATTGTTTTAAATATTATCTATTTTTAAATTTTTTACTCCGCCTGTACGTGATATATTTTGCTTAATGCATTTATGTGTGTATTTTGTTTCATCTTGCGTGTGTATTGTGTTTATGGGATAGGCCTTCATATAAGGAATCCTTCATTTCTGCCCAGCCCAAACGCTCTGTCATAAACATTGTAATTGTATCACTATTTTGTTGTTTTATCTCATTTTGGATTAATTGTGTATGTTTTTAAATTATATATATAAAGAGTGTTCAATAAAAATTGAATTGAATATAATGGTATAAGATGAACAATCTTCACTTCTATTCTGTCCCCCTGTTATCATATTTTGCCTATTCTAAAGGTTTATCTTGTCATTCGCATAGTTATACCATGTTCATTCCACATTGTATTAATATTATTCATATTTTGCCAACCCCAATCGAACTGAGAAGTACCTCTGCAAGCATTCAACATTTAAAGGAGATAAATCATTCGCTTTCTCTCCATTATTGGCTATATGTCGACCACATAAATGATTTTGACAGTTAGTTTTCGAGCCCCCGTTTACAGACTAATTTATGTAATTCATGTTTCTATAATTGTCTCGCTTACCATGGCCATGTATGATGTTACTTTATTACGCCCCTTTTTTCTCGACTAAAACCAGTAGAACCAAGGACCAGACCAGTGTCCCTTCAGCAATAATGAACCCTCCTTTACTATCTCTATTCTATGTTTTTGGTTATAATGAGAACAATCTTCACTTCTATTTAAACAAGAGGTGCAAAAGATCCAGCTCCGGTAGAAGGGGACTGATGATGTTTAGCTGCACGTAGATTGATGTAGATTGTTTTTAACTGGCACTGTATAATATACACAACACCGGACCAGCCACAAGTACGAAAATACGCCAGATGGTGGACTGTATTTACCTGAAGAAGACTCCCAGGCCTATTTACATCTTGTAACATTATATAGGTTCACCATGTCCTTCGCATAATCTATATTTACCATGTTCATTCTGAATTATATAAATTATCCCTATTTTGTCAACCCTAATCGAACTGAGTAGGTCCCCTTCAGGCATTCAGCACTTGAAGGAGATCCATCATTATATTTCTCTCCATTTTTGTGTGTTGCTTTACAGTTTGCTTTCGACACCTTATTTAAATCCTATGTTATGTTATTCATGAACCGATAAGTGCCCCATTGGGGTCGAGTGGTTGTATAGACAATTCCCTTACATTCTTATAATGTCAAAACCTGTGTATAGTGACCACTTATGGGTAACAGGAAAAGTGAACACTGTACGTAGACAGGTGACCTCTAAAGAAAGGTTCATTTACACTGCTATCCTCTGCAAGCTCCAGGTTGTCACTATACATAATTATAGGCAGGTTGGTTGTTATAGACAGGTAGCTTTTAAGTCATGTTTCACTGTAGAAAATGGTCTTTGAGTTTTTCGACTTGTTACCGTGGGTATTATTGTCTTAATATTTAATCTTTAAGCTTGTATAGCTTTCGTGTCCTTTAATCTTCTTAGCTTCACAATCATGAACATTTCTGCGTACTGCAGGATGGATGTTTTCGTTGTATTCCATCCCTATTTCATCGACCGTGAACATGAACCGAGTGAGATAGAGTGCCCCCTTCAGAAGAGGTCCCCCTCGGGAATCGATCCGAGCGAAGGCGCGATTCACGGCTCAATTCATAACATATTGATCGCCCCATGTGCAAGACAATGGTAATGAATTCCCCCATGTGAGCACAGTCCATCATGTGGGCGCGGAATAACAAATGGCGTAGCCAGATTCACGGTTGAAAAGGGGGCGCCATGATGATGGATGATAATTCCAATCAAAACCATATTGATTATATACGGTTTGCAAATCAATGGGGAATTTCATCTTATACGGGTGCAAACTTGGGCGTACAGACATTTTCGATTGCCCGAATGACATTTTCCTATATGTTTTTTATTAAACTAAAATAATAAAATGAAGAAAAAAAAAGATAGCGGAGACTGTCCCCGAAATTATCTGACTATGTCCCCCAAATAATGTAATGATTTTGCCTGAATATAAGTTGTTATTTTGCCAAAATTGTTAAATTATCGGATAATGATAGGTGGGTTGAAAATATGGAGAAGATATAGATGGTCAAGAAATGCCACCCAACTCACAATATATTTATGTTTTCACAACGTTCATCATATTTGCGCACACACAGACTTGATAAATTCTTCTTCATATATCCTATTCATCAATATTTAAAAGAGCAAGTGGGATTGAGAAAATATAGATAGAGGTATATTTATTTTTGTTGTAGATTGGAGAGGTTGTACAGCGCATTGAACAGTTATTAACTTGAAATGCGCTTTATAAGTGTCAATTATTATTATTATTATTAGAGGTATAGGTTTAGGTGCAGGGAAAAGAAGGAAGGAAGAGCTGGGTAGGAGGGAGAGATAGTAAGGGGGTTTGGTGGAGAGCAGGGCGGGGTGAAAGAAAGAGGTATAGAGTTATCGTGAGGGGATGAGAGGGGGTAGAAAGAGGGGACATTGGGCAGGGGAATATGTAAGGTGTTTGGGGGAAAGGGGGAAGGAAAATTGAGAGGGGAGAGAAGGAGGGGGATGGGACTGGGACTGGAGATTCCCTTAAATTCTAGTGGGTGGGGGCCCTACCCGGAGGACTAGCCATGGCCATGCTAGCCGGGTCCAGCTCGAGGTCGATGAACATTGATGAAACGCAGATGTTGTTTCAATGGGCAAACATACTTCAATCGAGTAATCATTCATCGTAGATATAGGCATAATATATTATGAACATGATGTAAGCAGACAACGAACAACATGACAAGTCACGTGGATACATTATCGCGAGATCGGAGAATGGGAGTTAGGATGAACATATAGATGAGACTTGAGAGAACAGTGGCTCAACATATATGGGCAGTACGTGCGTATTGTAGATATAGTGCGAAGCAGCGGCAAAGCTGTGGGGGGGGGGGGGGGGGGCACGTACCCCCCCCCCCCCCCCCCCCCCCCACCCCACCCCCAACGCAATACAACACAAATACATTGGGGAATCCATTTAACTTAAGAATCACGAAATTCATATAGTGTGCCCCCCAACAATTTGCCAAAATGAATACAGAAAATAGGGGGAATCGTTTTAAGAATAAAGAAATACATAGAGTGTGCCTTAAATAACGTCCCCCCCCCCCCCCCCCCCACCCCACCCCAATCAGTCTAACCACACTACGCCACTGGTGTGAAGATACTGCGAAAACGAGAGGAGAGGGAGCGATATACATGATATAAGGCGCATGGGGACGTCCCTTTGAAGGTCAAAGACGCACGAAGGCCACTGAAGAGACACTAAACAGATTACAGATTAATTTCGGAGGCCGACAAATCGGGATGCTTATAAATAAATTCATGAATTATAGCCTACATCGGATCCAAAATAGAACTGCGGAGGTGTTGTCGGTTGTGGCACGATCGGATAGACGTTTGACTGCAAAGCACGGGAGCCGAGTTCGAAACCTATCGATGTACAGCACTTGTGTCCTTCAGCATTGAAGGCACTTTATCCACATTGCTGCTCCCCACCTATAGGTGCGTACTTGGAATGAATGAGGTAGCAATGTAGCACCTGCTGGATTGCTCCCCGGGGAGTGTAGAGAGTGCACATTAAGTGCTAGATTAATTGCGGGGGTTTATCCAATGGCCAAGAATAACACTTAATGGCTGTCATGCATGTAGGATTCTTCACCGCGGTCCGCCTTTTGTAACTAGTTTTTTTGTGTGTGTGCGCACTATAATACATAACACTGAACCAGTGTGTATTTCGCACCGTGTGCTAGGAGTTTGCATGATGGCACCACGCTCTGACTTACGAATCCGAACCGTTCCTTGGAAACAATGGAGAGAAGAAATGTGAATGCCAGCAGAGGCAAACAGGCCAGGGTGTTTCACAAAGATTCTAAGTTGAACTTAAATTCTATAAGTTAAGTGTGTGGTCTTGTCGTGCAAAACATTTATAAGCACAAAGCAAATATTTGAGACTTCTAAGAAATTTTACGTCGAGAACATGGGTTAGTCTCCGTGATAATAGAAAATGTTGATGATTAGTAATCAAATTGTATGCGGTGTTTAAAAATAATTTCATACACCATTCATGTTTACATAATTAAAGCAATAACTAACAGCTTTCCATAATTGTTAAGTCCAACTTATCAACTTAAATTCGTTGTGAATTCGTCGGAACATGCGGAACATTATGATAATCGGAAGCGATAAAGATAGAGCGCATGTTTATTTGATATTGACTCATGTTCAAGGTCTATGCTTGAAATTGAGACGTTCTGCGCAATAAAGCGAAAACTACATTCAATATTGATTTAAAGGGACAATCCCTCTTTTGCAAGCCAAATTTTAAGAGTTGCGAGGTTAGTGTCTTATCTGAAAGAAAATGTCATTTAACAGCATGCCTGAAAAAATTAGGGCTTGAAATCTCTTTTTCGTGGAGTTATAGACCTAAAACTAATAAACCGTTGGACGACGGTGTATTGTGCATTATATGTATATTCACCCAGTGAGGAAGTTCGTACACAAATTCCACGAAGTACCACAACGCTATGCGTGACCCCTCCGTGACCCGCGCTAGCTACGTGACCCACGCACATATAAGAAAAGCATGACCGCACACTAGGCAAAATAACCAACTACATGTAATTACATATTCTTCATTTTTGAGATTTTTTCCCGTGACATACCTTTACAAATGTCGGCTTCACAATACCTGTACAAGAATAAGTACAATATAGTTGTAATATTATGCTAAATCAGTTAAACTCTTTGATTTACCAATATATAGTCGGATGGAGGGACGCATTTGTTTTTCATTCGTAGAATCTAAATTATAGGGCTGTTCGATGTGATTTTGTTTGTGTGTGTTTCATTCATCCCCATCCTTCAACTGGAAACTGTTCAGACGTTTTGTAAAAGAGGGACTGTCCCTTTAAGGTGCGTAAAAGTATCGAGAGGTCCAATAAACAAATCAGATTGGAATAGACAGTGTGAATATTATAGAAATGGATTTTTTTTAAAGGAAGATGAGAACATGAAAAAAACAATATATTATGTCTTATGATGGATAAATGGAAAACAAAATACGCGATTTATTAAATTGAAAAACTGGCCTGTATGTGTAATAATACTCAATATTGAATGAGGTCTATAGACACAGAATGCCAAATTTAGTTCAGTTCTGTTTAGTGAGGGAAAACAACACAAGATGTCGAACATAATTTATGTCATTATTAACAGCATGGACGCCGTATACCGTAGTTCCCATCGATATTAAAGGGATCTAGTAACTTTGTTGGCATGTGCAAAAAGTGATGAATGGTTGATACAATGTATATTGCTGTTATCTGATATGTCTACTGGGTGTTGTGTGAACATTTCAAGTTAAATGGATGTTATATGGCCGAGTGATGATCAAAAATGCACAGTGATATTCACTAACTCATTGCACTCACTTTGTACACGGTTTTCGTGGTCCAGTTGATAATTTAACATCTGAACACTTCAATCTCAAATATCTTTGTAACGAAAGGGAAATTTGAAAAACCGAAACTTGTCCTATGCTTTTATTGTTAATACGAATACAACCAGGTATGAGAATACTAGTTTTCCGATTGGATTTTGAGGATTTGGACAATGTTACTAAGTCCCTTTAATAGTGGGGATCATAGATGGCCAACAGACAAGAAGAGGGAAACATGAAATAACGAGATGAGCTTCAGAATCAGCGCTAAAATGCTATGATGGGTAAATGGACAAGGTCAAATAAATTTGAATGTCCTCACAATACGGGAAACAACTTTAACTATTGAACTTGTAATGATGATCGTACGATTAATCGTGAATCTTTATGTTACGGGGGGCCTGTTGTTTAAAATAATATAGATACATGGAGATAAGTGGAGACACGGAATGTTCTTTTGAAGGGAACACAAAATAAAATATTTAAACTGTAATGATGGGCTAAAGATAATGTTGGTATGATGGCTAAATGGGCAACAACTTACAGTTAACACTGAATGTGATTATTAGCAAGATGTTCAAGGTCTAAGACACGGAATGTTCTGCTCAGTGAGGGAAAACAACATCAAATGTTGAACTTGAAATGATGAGATCATATTTTTAAAGAATATGGATAAATGGAGAAAGATGCAGAAGAAAGAACAATATTGTCAACCTAATGATAGCGGGCAAATATAAAATAACGTGATGCATTGGAGACTAAATATAGCAATTGATACAATAAGTGAAATGGACAAAACAGTTAGCATGGAATGTGATATAAGCTTGATGTTCCAAGGTCAAATAAACGGGCAAAACAGTATGCAATATTGAACATGGATAATGATGAGATGTGTAAAAAAAAAAAAAAAACAAAGAAGAAGAATATTCAATATTGTAGGATCCATTATTACAGCAAAGTTGATGAGGATCGTTCAAGAATTCAAAGATAAACACACTCAAATGAGACGAGTTATTACAAAGATAATGCTGCTACGATGGGTAATTTGGGTATCGACATTCAATATGGAATGAGGCAATATGCTAGATGTTTCAGGTCAAAGACAAGAATGTTCTGCTCAGTAAATAATAATTTATTGAACATAGGAATTGCGAAGATGGCGTAACAATATCTGCAGGTCAAATAATCAGAGAGAAAGCGTGTAGAGATAAAGAGGGTCGAGAAATAAAGAAAACAAAACGAACCTGATGAAACATGCAGGATGAGAGAGAGCTAGAAATGTTGATTACGTAATGCGCACTGTCATGACTTTGCGGATAGGTCAATGGAAAAAATAAGTTTTCATTGATCGAAATATTTGTATTGAATTGTTGTGAGCTACATGAATGTAAGTTTGGGCATAAACAGAATAATTGATGACGATCCAGTACCTGGAAGGAGCTACAACGGTGATATAAAATCGAGTATTAAAAATGAATGATAAATGGAAAGACAGAGAAAGAAAGAGAGATGGTGAGGAAGAATAGGGAAGGGGTTAGGGATCGGAGAGGCGGGGGAAAAATATGAAGAGCAAAAGGCGCTAACTCTACTTTTTAAACTTTGGAGAAAAGCCGTTTTCTTTGCCAAACATTGTACATATGGGAATATGAAAAAGGTATACTGAACGCAATGATATCGTTAGCTCAACTTGTATGGAAAGTGGATTTAGCGCCTTTTTAAACTAAGCTCTTCATATTAAAGGGGGAAATAGAAAGAGGGGACGAGAGGGTTGGGATAGAGAAGGGGAAAATGAGAAGGGAGGGACGGGGGCTCGACTTTCTGATGAGAGACACCGCGCAGGCTCATATGCATCATTCGAGGTCGACAAACGGAGATGCTGAGTTATTAAAAAAGGGAGGGAAAGCGTCATTCAACGCTCTCTATGACGCAGGCTTGGCGAAATATACACTGAGAAGAAAGATTGCAATCTACAGTAATCATGAGGGGAGGAGGTTGGAAGATCAAAAGACTACTAGAGGGTCGAAAATCGAAGAGGGAACTATTCGATTGCGAGAGGAGGAGAAGGGGATGTGACCAAGCATGTCAGAGAGAGGGTTGGAAGATCAAAAGAATATAGTCGTACTATAGAGGGTCGAAAAGATCGAGAGGGAAAGGCAGAATAGGAGAATGTGACCAAGCATGTCGGGGAGAGGGAAGGGAAACCGATCGAATCATAGGCGTATAGACGTGGGGGGGGGGGGGGGGGGGGGCTTGGAGGGGGGAGCTGCAGCTTCCCTAGGAGTTTTAGAAATTGCCATATTCGGGCAAAAATCACCTCAAACTCGACTCGGGCAAACCCCGTCATATTTGGGCAAACGGTCATATGCGGGCAAACCATTCTGGCAAAGTCATGTCATTTTAGGGCAATAAATTATGACGTCTTTATTTCGGGCAAAACCGTCTCACAACTGGGCCAAAATGGTGTTATTTTCGGACTAAACTATACAAAAAAAAAACAAAAAAAAATCATTTCAGAATTTCAGGCATCAAAGAGACGTGAGGACCTGATTCGGGCAAAAGACTTCAGCCCCCTGAGTGAGAAAATGTGCCCGTGCGTCCATGGATAGAATTTGAATGATTCATGTGCAATACCGGGAAAAGACATTAACTTTCAGAATTGACATCATGGGATGTGCCGGAAATGTTGAAATATTCAATAGTTATGATACAGTATTGGAATTGTGGATATCTTATACAATATAGAGACAGGTGGTCGGGATATTGAAATGTTAAACTTAGAACATGTAGAAACAACACAAGATAAGAACAAATGTATATTTACAAACGGTCGTTATTTCACGAGTGGTTTATTTCATTATGTGTAACCTCCCACGGTCTCGCCATAATATGGTGAACACTGAAAAGTTACAAATAGCTTGTAATACTATTAAAAAGATAGTTGAGTTTTGGTAGGGAGGGCGCTACACAAAATCATTTTTTTGTGAGATAATGAAAAACTGAGTGTCAAATTCGAAAGAGCATACAATTTTAATGACAGAATAAACTTTATTTGATAAAAATTGGTTCAGAAATGGCTGAAATATCCATAAACATAGCCATTTGTAATAATTGTGGGGCCCCACAATTATTCAACAATTTTGAACCAGCCGTGAATTTTTTTTTTAAATGCTTCCTCTTTTCAAAAATGTACAAAATTGTTTTTTAGATAGCTGTTGATTATCTCTCTATCTAATCATTATTTCAACAAAACATCACATGCACAATATTTTATTTAAAATGGTTGAAACCGATAGAGCGCCATCTAGAGTTTCAACGGCTCTTTTTTTAAAAATGATAACAGGCTTTTTACTTAATCATTTGTAATGTTTTATTCATTTCGAGCATAGTGGAGTTATATATATTAGTTGTAATGTAATGGTGCAGGTTTTGCTTACTAACATTCAGTTTTACCAAAACTGTATACTCTCTTTACCAGAACTCAACTATTCCTTTAAGTTTTCATATCTCACACATATCCTGTAATTATACATCTTTCAATAGGGTTTATGTTCAGGTGAAAATTCCTACATGGTAGATTATAGATTTGCTTTTGAAAGGACATTATGTGGTTAGATGCAATGTCAGTTCATACGCGTTTATATAGGCCTGTATTTTATAAATACTGCGTAATATAATTAATATGGAATTGATGTCATACTGTCATCATAATCACCTCAAAACAATATTGTTTGTGTCGCTAAACGTTGTTACGGGCACAGAGAGGACATTACATGTATGTGGTTAGATATGGTGTCACTTCATAAGTGTATATAATTATGACTCCGAGTCGTCAGAAAGCGCTGAAACAGTGACAAAGCTATATGCAGGGGGCACAGGGGCACGACCCACCCCCCCCCCCCCCCCCCACAAAAAAAACAACAAAACAAACAAACAAACAAACAAACAAAACAAACAAACATTAGAGATAAACAGTCGTACAATATAAAGAAAAGCATCGAGTGTGCTTCCCAATATTTGTACCGTGCCCCAACCCGGCCCCAAAATAATCCAGTCGGACTACGCTATCATTACTGATTAGAAAAGAGATTAAAATCAAGAACCATGAACATTAAGAAAAAACATTAAGTGCCCCCCAAATATTTCAAGTGCCCCACCCTAAAAAAAACAAAATCCAGTCGAACTGCGCTTCACTACTCATTACAGAAAGGAGATTGAAATCAGGATAATATGTACATAACATAAATATACATGAAGGCTACTCCTATGATTATACGACTTGTGGTGATTCGTGCGGTTATAAGATGCATACGATGTAGCTTCCATCGTAAACAAGGTCGAGTGCGATGGCAGAATCGGATTCAGGGTCGTAGCACATTTTCCCGAAGGTCGTCGATCCCGGGCCCCGAAGATAGCATGCCTGCAAGACTGAACTAGCATGCAATGGCGTAGTAGCTACCGGGACGGGGGACGTTTCCCCAACTGTTGACCTACCCCCCCAAAAAAAAAACCCAAAACAAACAAGCAAACAAACAAACCAAACCAAACAAACAACAACAATAAGCAGACAGGGGTTTTAAAAAAAGGGGGAAAAAAGGGGGGACAAGGGAGAAATAATAAAAAGAACAATAGGTACAAAAAAGAAAGAAATAATAATTTAAAAAACCTAGCATTGTGTCCCACAATTATTTTTCTAGGAACCCCTCCGCCCTCAAGGCTCAAGTGCATTTGACCAGAGAAACGCCCAATGACATGCTTTCATACAAAGTTGTACTATTTTGTTCATAATTGTTTTAACATTCGCATTACCAGGTCCATAGTTCAAATACAATACAAATACCGATAGTGTACCTCCGAGATTAATAGTTTCATAATTTAAATTTAGTCCTCCCGACGTTTTTAAATAAATTTTAAAATGTACCCCCAAAAGTTGTACACGCACCATGGGCGAAGGAGAACATTTCCTCAGTGGGGCCCGAATAACTTTCCTTCCCGACTTTTCACCTGACAAGCAAACAAAAAAGAAGAATAAAGGGACTTGCCATTTTGATGGCTTTGTCCAAAAACCTCGACTTTGCCCGAATATGAGATGGTTTTTGCCAATAAATAAGATGACTTTGCCCG
Organism: Echinarachnius parma; assembly: GCA_037951105.1. Taxonomy (NCBI): domain Eukaryota; kingdom Metazoa; phylum Echinodermata; class Echinoidea; order Clypeasteroida; family Echinarachniidae; genus Echinarachnius; species Echinarachnius parma. The sequence goes on from JBAMJV010008452.1 coordinate 12,547, forward strand.
AATGTTACATAAGTTTGCCCCAAAATGTCATGCTTTTCACCAAATTTCAGGTGCTGTTTTGCCTGAATATGGCCGTTTTCAAAACTCCGGGGGGGGGGGGGGGGGCTCCAGCCCCCAGCCCCCCGCCTCCTACGCCTATAACACGCACAATTTATGCAAATAACAATTATCCCACACCACCACTCAATCTTTCTCCTTTCCAAAGAATTATTTAATTTTTGTATTTATTACCACCCCTGGGGGGTGTTAAAAAAAAAAAAGAGTCATATTTAGCGAGTAGCTCTTAGCGCAAATATAACTAAGTTCAACTTACCCTAATAGCGACTTGCACAGACTTTGGGTGTTACGCATGACTTAAAGAGGGTAATACAGTTTTGATAAGGCTGAGCTTTAGTTACCAAAACCTGCACAATAACATTAACAACTAATAGTTATAACTCCACCATGCTCGAAAGGTATAGAAAATTACCCGGGGGGGGGGGGGGGGGGTCTGTCCTAATAGAAAGGGGGGGTATCATGCGTGACCAAGGACTTGCCAAAGGCACCCTAAACGAGTATTTGCGTGGTGCAAAAAATACACCCTAAGCAAGTATATGATCATCGGTAATTTGATACCCTAAGCAAGTAATCAATTTTGTGTAAACCCCTAGAGAAAGTATTTTTGATACCCTAAGCAAGTAATCTGAGTTTTTGAGACCCTAAACGGGTAATTCATCTTTTTGATACCCTAAACGAGTAATTCATCAGCCTAAAATAGATACCCTATTTCCTGATTTTGGGTGATTTTGAGACCCTAAACGAGATACTCGAGTATCTCGCCTGATCGTGAAAAACCACCCTAATTACTCGTTTTCTTGGTCACGCATGATACCCCCTTTCAATGAGGACAGACCCCCCCGGGAAAATTACAAACCACTATCATTCAAAAAGAGCGATTAAGATTAAAACACAAGAGTGCGCTCTCTACAAAAGCATTGGTTTCAATAATTTTCATACAAAATTATGCATACAATGTTTTGTGGAAATAATGATTAAACAGAGAGATCATCAAATAAAGTTAATTTTGTCATTAAAATTGTATGCTCTTTAAAATTTTACACTCACTTTTTCTTTATCTCGCAAACAAATCATTTCGTGCAGCGCCCTCTGTACCAAAACTGAACTACCCCTTTAAATCTTTCTGAAACACCCCCCTGCATACTTATTTCATACATATCTTACACAATAATTTCCAACTCTTTTGCAAATGTCAACAAGAAGAATTCTGAAAACAGCAAGCAATGTATTATGTTTGAAATAAATACTTATTTATTTATTTATTTAGTACTATCTCATTTGTACAACTTTATCATAGACAAACCGAATCATTCTAGTTGGCAAAATATGTCAGCAGTTTGCTTCACTCAACAAGAATAGATGAGAAATACAGAGCACAGAAGACGATTTACATTGAATACAGAACATTTGTTTGCATTTATACTCTGATGTGAATTGAAAGTCGTGCAATGATAGATCACATTTCATTCCCATGTATATTATCCCACTAAAACAAGGATAAATGAATCAAATACATGTATGACATATTTCTGACATGCATGCACATATATATACATTTTGATAATGGGGTGTCATGTTCGCAGAAAAATTTTAAAAAAACAAATATAAATTAATGTGGCATATTTCTGATGTGCATGTATACATTTTGATATTTGAAAGTCATATATGCTCCATTATTTCACATTATTTTACAAAAACAAAGATTAATTGATGGGACAAATGTGACAAATTTCTGACATGCATGTAATTTCTAATAAATACAAAACACAAATTCATTCACTCTTGGGTAGGAAATTAAATTGCTCTGTATCAAGTCTTCTTGAGCTCCAAAGTGAGGCAAGTGTGATGATATCTGGTGTTCTGGAGTACGATTTTTACTGGCCATAAGCCTGTAAACAAGTCGTAGAGAGCATGGCACGGGCACCGCAAGGGCACTGCACAGACACCATAGACTTTTTTCAAATATCGTACGATTTTGCGACTGAATTTTGGGCCACTCAAATCGTACGATAGTTGTAAGATGTCAAAGATATCGTAAGAGTATCGTGCGATGTCCGTACAAGTCCCGTAAGGTGTCTGTATGAGCTCTCAGATTGTAGGTACGGGAGCCGTGCGATTTACTTTTGCCTTAACTTCCAAAGTCATCGTACGTGCCCCCGCGAATATGTGCACGCTTTGCAAAGATATACAATTCATGGAAGACTTCAAGAGCCTCCAAAATGCAAATACGGTAGTGTTTATTTTTCTGCAGGCAGGTTTAAAAAGAAGCCTTAGAAAAATGAAACTGATTTTTTTTTTCCCCAAGTACTACATTTTGTAAACATCACTTCATTGAATACATGAAATGTCAACTAAGGAAAACAGAATGTTACAGTCGGAAAAAAAAGTTACCAAGTGTACTGTACTTCATAATTTGAACACATGGTCCAATGGAAGAGGATCTGAATACAGAGAGCATTCTGTACAGGATCATGCTGCAGGTAGGGATCTAGTAACTGTGTAAACATGTGCAAAAACTGGCAAATGGTTGATAAAATGTGTATTTCTGTGATTTGCTATTTCCACTATATATATTCCATGCTTCTGTTGGTAATACGGATACAATGAGGTATGTGAGAATCGCTAGAGTTCCAAGTAAGTTTTGAGGATTTTGACAATGTTACTAGATCCCTTTAAATCTATCTCTATTCCATGTTTGGTGCACCCACTCAGAATTGAACATTTTTTCTTATTTCAAACTTTACTGAAATATAATTTACAAAACATTACTGTTTAGGTACTACAGAATAAGTACATAGGAAACATGTATAGTACACAATAGTATTAGAGTGTGGAATGATTTTTTTTTTAGAAAAACAAACATTATGCAATACATTTTCAAATACTGGGACATGAGATAACATGACCAGTTTAGATTCAAATTAGACATGTTGAATACTTAAAATAATTATCAAAAAGTAATAAATGAAGAATGAACAGAGAATTTTACTTGTAGGGTTTTGCAGTGGAATAAGAGTTCTAAATTGCCATTATAAGGCATAAGTCCCTACACTAAATAATTTCTATGCAAATAAATAATACTCATAATGACATATAACACTTATGAAGAAAAAAATATTGCACTATCCAAAAATGGAAATAACTTTCTTGATGACATTCATCAGTTCATAACACATAATTTGTATCCCCTTTTCAAGATTCCAAACAAAAACACAAAGAATACTCTCAATAATATTGATACAACCCTTGTGGGTTGGCACTAAAGTAAGTTTTGTTTTCCTTCGATTGGGCCACCTCCTCTCTAGAATCTCATATTTTCAATATTTATTTACAACTCTGTGAAGAAATCAATACATTTTTATTTTATCTATAGACCCATTCATTAACACCCATGTTATTCTGATTCCCCTTCATTCCCATGAATTACTTTTAACATCTTAATCAAGTTCCCCTCAATACCCCACCCATAATACCCTAGTAATACCCCTTCCTCTTTCTCATACTCTTCTTCCTTCCTCTCCTCTTCTTGTACCTACTTCTCACTAACCGGTGTCACACACAATTATCTAGATAAGTCACCTACATGTGAAAGGCATGCGACAGACATTCTACAAATTATCTAGATAATTGGCCCATGTGTGACACCACCTACTGTTCTAAAATCACATTCAGTTCTCTTTTATATATGAATATAAAGGTTCCATACAATTTCCAATGATATACCCCTTTTATTTTGCTCCTCTCTCTATTTCGCCCCTCCCATCTCATCCTCTTTCTTCTCTTCACCACCTCCTACAATCCACCCCCCCCCCCAAAAAAAAAATTTACCCCAGTATTCTCCCCCTCCTCTGCCACCCGCCCTCCCACCCCAACCCTCTTCAAATTTCCCCCCAAATACCACCACTTCTCTATGACGTATCGATTAGGTTCCCCTCAAAACCCCCTCCTGATCCACCCCCATTGTTCTGCTCCTCCTCCTCCTCCTCTTCCTCTTCCTCGTCCTCATCATCGTATCCGTCGGTGAACTGGTCCGAGCGGTCGTAGTTGATGGTGGTCCTCAGGAGGTCGACTTCGATGGGGAAGAGATCCGTGTTCTTCATCTGTTGGTGGCAATCCTGCAGGTATTGCGTCATGGCCGAGACCAACCGATGTAGCTGGAACACGATGTCTTGCACTGTGGCAAAGGGTGAATACAAAAGATACAATTATATTAATATATTAATTCAGATCTTTGTCACAAATAATAATTGATGGTGGTCGTAAGGTCGACTTCGATGGGGAAGAGATCCGCGTTCTTCATCTGTTGGTGGCAATCCTGCAGGTACTGCGTCATGGCCGAGACCAACCGATGTAGCTGGAACACGATGTCTTGCACTGTGGCAAAGGGTGAATACAAAAGATACAATTATATTAATATATTAATTCACATCTTTGTCACAAATAATAATTGACGGTGGTCGTAAGGAGGTTGACTTTGATGGGGATGAGATCTGAGTTCTTCATCCGTTGGTGGCAATCCTGTAGGTATTGTGTCATGGCCGAGACCAACCGATGTAGCTGGAACACGTTGTCTTGCACTGTAGAGCAAGAAGAAAACAACATTATTAGATCATTCATTTAAATTCAGTTATTTTTCTATTCTGAAACATTTAAGAGGAAGAGGTTCTTTACTGATTGTTTTGCAGCGATCCTGAAATGACTCGATCATGGCTAAAACTAACCAATTTAACTAGAACACAATGTCTTGCACTGTGAAAAAGGGTAAATATAAAAGGATAGTTGAGTATTGGTCAAACTTAACTTTAGTAACAAAAACCTGCACCATTATGGTACAAAGTAATAGTTATAACTTCACCATGCTCGAAAAGTATACACAATTACAAACGACTAAGTAAAACTGTGTAAAAAACTAATGTAAAACTGTTATCATTCAAAAAGAGCCGTTACAATTCAAGAGGGCGCTATTTAACAAAAATCATTGGTTTTAGCCTTTTTTCATACAAAATTGTGCATTTAATGTTTGTTTAAATAATGATTCAATAGAGATATCATCAACGACTTTTTAAAAACCTATTCTGATTTTGTTCAAAGTAGTCTTCGAGCATTTTTTGAAATTTTTCTAAAAAGTCTAAATATCGCCCGGTGAATGCCGGGTGTAGATCATTTTGAATAAAAATATATTTATGGATATTTCAGCCGTTTCTAAACCGATTTTGATCAAATAAAGTTTATTCTGTCATTCAAATTGTATGTTCTTTCGAATTTGACAGTCAGTTTTTCATTATCTCACAAAAAAATATCGGGGGGCACTTCGGAAAATACCAATACTCAACACTACCTTTAAGGTAAATCTGTTTCAAAACAAAATTGATTGAATAAGGAGGTAAATTTTGATGGCAAGTCAAGGGGGAAAAATCTGTGTTCTTTATCGGTTGGTGGCAAAAACATTGTAAAACATACAAATTCTTTAAAAAAGTTTAAAATATAGCGTAAACCCAGCCCCCCCCCCCCCCCCCCCTCATTGGTCAAAGCTTTGCTATTAACCCCATGACCACGGGAACCGAGTGGGTTGTGTACAAAGTCTATGGAGATTTCATAAACTCGTAGGGAACGGGTTAACTGGTGTGATTCTTACCATGTTTTTGATCAAGGAGTTCCAGTTTGACCATGACGTCTGATCTCATCTTGGCGAACCTCACCCTGGCTTCCTGACGACACCTTAGCACCAATCTAAAAAAAAAATAACCCAAAACATACAAACGTCATTTACATACAATGTAGAATGATGCGTTTTTCATGTTCTAAAAAGGCACAATTCTTGGATCTCCGATCTGATTGTACATCCGACTGTAAATAAAGTATGTACTGATTTATTGTAAAGATCTTTAAAAGATTCTCTTCATTTTTTGAATAATAAGAGTTCATGGAGGAGAATTTTCAAGGATACATTTCCTACTGTCGAAAAATGCATAACCATGTTCAATCATCTTCATAATATCTGATTAACTTTAATACAAATTAATTTGAACACACAAAACTTTTTCTTTGTCCATTTTCAATTTTTAAAGTTTCTGATTAGTTTCCTTTATTTATTTGATTGATTTTTATATTTCACAGACATCACACTAACAAAAGAGGGATGTATCATTCATTGCACAGGGCACAAATCATGTTATTATCTCCAAATATATATTTTGTTTAGTTTCAAAGTGATAAACTACTATGTAGTTTTAACCCCTGAGTTCTGATTGCACATTTTGTTCATATATATATATATACATGTATGTCCATTGTAGAATTTGTGAAGATAGTATTGAAGCAAGTCTGTAAATTTAATTATGTTTCCATTCCAAATTCTTGACCCAGGTGCAGAATGTAAAATTTCAGGATGGTTGATTTCAAGATAAACAACATTGTAAATTTCACTCCTCTTGTAAATTCTTTAGCCACTTACAAATTGTAACATTTCAGGGCCTGCATAGCAGGTTGTTAATTTCAGTGTAAACAACTTTGTAAATTTCACCTTGTTCCCATTCTTCTACATTACTTGGCCAGGTTTAGAATGTAACATTTCAAGGCCTGCATACCAATGATGGTATGATTTCACTTGACCGCCTTTGGTGAAATGTGCTGTTGACACTTATGTTCTCTTAGCAACAGCAGCTTGTGACACATAACTTTTTAGCCAATAAGAAACAAGAAGTATTGTAGCTTGCTACAGTAGCTTATAACGTGAAACTTTTCTGACCAATCAGAATCAAATGCATCAAAGGTTAATTTCGTCTTGACCCCCTTTTTCATGAAATGTGTTCTTGACATACATTTCCTCTAATAGCAACAGTATATTGTGACAAGAAAAATACAGCCAATTATAATCAAGGACTATGGTGGCTTGTAACAATAGCTTATAACATGCAGATTGTCAAGCAAACAAAAACAAAGACAAAATGAGTTCATACACTAATTCTTTTCAGGCAATCAAAAGCAAGAACAATTTGTTCTTTATACAATTTTGTTGATGCTCGTGAAACAATATCCAAGCTGAAAATTGAAAACAGTCTTTGATTTCCCACATTTATTCTAATTCATGGTTCATACACTTATTGTCAAGCCTAATTCCATGACCATTACTGCAAGAATTCCACGACTTTTCACGATATGTAAGTAAACTAGGTTCTTTTACTTATTTCAGTTCCTTTTGTACCAAAATAAGTTCAACCATCGTGATTTGTATTTCAAGTTATGAGGAAACATAGATCAAATGGAACTCCCCGACTTTCCACGGCCCGATCATTTTAGAATTTTCCCCCGACTTTCAAAGCCTGGAAACAAACAAAAAGTCAAATTCCATGATTTTCCAGGCCCTGTGTAATTTGTTTGCTCCCCCTTTTATTTTCATTCCACTGGTGTGCTCATATGAATTCAGCTTCCAACCACCAAAGTGATTTTTTCCCCCCCGGCAATAATTCCTTTACATTTTTTAATTTGTTCTTACCTGTATTCATAGTTGCCAGTCTCTACTCTGTAGAGAGGTTCCCCCAGGGTTGCATAGGCATACTCCTCATCATCCATTTCTTTCACCTTCAGGCAGTACGACTGTAAAACAAAAACATTTTGGACATTAATATCCAAAAAAATTCACATTTTCTTCATAACAATTTATTTTTGTAGCTACATTCATAGTTGCCAGTCTATACTATGTTATGTATAGAGTTCTTCCAGGGTCTCATACGCATACTCCTCATCATCCATTTCTTTCACCTTCAGGCAGTACGACTAAATAAAACAACAAAAATGACATCGTTATCTGAAAGCGATCCACCTCGAAAGAATAGAACAACTTTCTTAACAATGAGAACTCAATATTGTAGTTATATTCATAGTTGCCAGTCGCTACTCTGTAAAGAGGTTCCCCAGGGTTGCATACGCATACTCCTCAACCATTTCATTCACTTCAAGCAATATGAAGTAATGAACAAATCGGACATTATTGATCAAAACATTCCACCTAAAAAAAATAGAGAATGACTTTAATGAGTTTATTTTCATAGATACATTCATTACAGAGGTTACCTGTCTATTTAACAATGGCCACTTGTCTTGTTTCCCTTAGGTGATCACTATACAGGTTTGACTGCTTCAACATTCAAGTCAAACATTGAAATATACTTTGTCAAGACTGGAGCACTCCTAGGCTGTAACAATCATTCCCTTCCAAATAATTCCATCTAGTGCAATACTCAACATAAAATCAGTGCATTATCTCTTCTAAAATGACTGGGCAAAAGACAAAATATCAAGAAATGATCTTAATAAATGTTAACCCATTGCCTACGGGAACCTGGTGGGTCCTGTATTAACTTTATGGGGATTGCAAAAACTAGTAGGGAACCAGTTAAGAATGAAACTCACCAGGTACTCAAACTTGGCATCAGCATACTTCTTGATTGTGAGTTTTGTATCCGGGATCGCCTTCGTGAGGAAAGTGCCTAGGTCAGACAGCATCTGTGGATAAAACAAAATCATTATTACCCTTTGACATATATTTAAAACAGGGAATAATATATTCTTACCAATGTAATCCATGTAACATACAATCACCTGGATTTGAAAATGATTTGCATTCAACACTTTGGTAATTTGGTCTGTCAAATTAATTGTTAGGATATGTGGTATATTTGCTTTGAAATGGTTTTATTCTAAAAATAAAACCCCTAATTAGGCCATTTGTGGCTTTAAAGGGTACAACTAACCAAAAATAATATTCTTATAAATGAAAGGTAACATCTTTAGTAGTCCATTCCACCAACAAGTTCAGAAAAATATGTTTCCAGAAAAAATTATATACTTGGAAAACGCATCACCATTATAAAGCATGCGTTCATGGGTCTGCATATATGAAGACTACCTTTGTCCAGGTCGAACAAATCATCTGGGATTCTATTGTCTCCAAACGTACGCATCAATAGAATTGGCGCACTCTCAGACGTTAAGCCCATACAGAACCATCAGATAATGATGGTTCCGTAAGTAAGGGTAATTCATTGTATTGTTTATGAATTACACAACCCTTTGCAAAGTGTTGAGCATCTATTTAATATCACACAACGGTACCAAAACATATAGTTATATGCCTGGTGGTCCCCTTTAAATTAAAGACATTTGTTCAGGTTTAGCTTCTCGATATGAATCTTTGGCAGAGTTTGGCTCATATCAATAATTTAGGAAGATTTTGAATTGGAAGAATTCTGCAGTGTACTCACTAGAAGCAACCAAGGAATTACAACAAATATATCACAACTTTAATACACACATTACCATAAAGTTCCACAACTTTGTTTCCTTTTAGGAAGAGAACTTGTAGTACTCACTGGCTTGACTGTTCGAAGAAGTCGGATGCCAAACTTCTCCATGTTTCGATGGGCATCACCAAACTTTGTGAAGGCTTCGCTTGCCTTGGGCTGAATCTCCCTGGAACCAATCACGCAGAACAGGTCACCAAATGCTGTAGTCAGATAATCAAAATCAAGATTGAAAAAGAATAATGAAATAAAAGTTGCACAAAACGTCACTGTTATGGTGATCAGGTCACCAAATGCTGTAGTCAGATAATCAAACTCAAGATTGAAAAAGAATAATGAAATAAAAGTTACACAAAACGTCACTGTTATGTTGATCATTGCTAAGTAGAAGCTTCAATCGCTTTTGGCTGAATCTCCCTAGCTCCGCTCTAATCACGCAGAACAGGACACCAAATGCTGTTATATATATGAATCAGGGTTGAATAATAATAATAACGTCAAAATTACACGAAACAACCATGCTGCAGAGCTTAGTTCCAAAAGGTGCTAAATCAATTTTCCATAAAAATTGAGTTAACGATATCAATACATTAATAAGCTACGTAGCTATCTAGAAATCGAATATTTAGGACTTTTTACACAATCAAAATCAAAATATGGAACGTTTCACTTTTAAATTCCCATAGGCATGTGCACAAAGCTGGGCAAAGAAACCTATTTGTCTCGAAAGTTGAAAAAGTGGATTTAGCGCCTTTTGGAATTAAGCTCTAGGAAACGATAATGTCCATTTATAGAAAACTAGATAAATCTTGAACTATGCGCAATTGAAACGGATGCCTTCACCATTTGCAATGTTTATAATGAGTTTATAAAATGCCTTGGGCATATATATATATTAGCTCGTTAAAGGGTACCACCACCCAAAAATAATTTTCTTATAAATTAAAGGTAACATCTTTAGTAGTCCATTCCATCAACAAATTCAGAAAAATATGTTTCCAGAAAAAAATATATAATTGGAAAACGCATCACCATTTTAAAGCATGCATTTATGGGTCTGCATGTACGAAGACTACGTTTGTCCAGAGCGAACGAATCGTCCGGGATTCTATTGCCTCCAAACGTACACATCAATAGAATTGGCGCACTCTCAGATGTTAAGCGCATACAGAACCATCAGATAATGATGGTTCCGTTAGTGAGGGTAATTAATTGTCTTATTTATGAATTACACAACCCTTTGCAAAATGTTGGGTATTATTTGATATCACAAAATGGTACCAAAACATATAACTACATGTATGTGTTGTTCTTTGCCTGGTGGTCCCCTTTAAAGCTAATTTTCATTAATTCAAAGTACTTTTAGGACAAATGCCAGGGAAGTGACATACCTTTGTGAGTGCACGCAGTCTCAAAAAACATCTTGAGCAGTTTCTTGGTGTGATCCATCAGGCCCTTGTACAGTCGGGATGTCCTGTTCAGTTCATCCAATCTCTTTATTAGGACATCTAGTAGGAACGAGCAATCAAAGAAAAAATGGTGAGTTTAGATTTCAACCAAGCAAAGAAGGATGACAAACATTCAACATATAACTCATGAACATGTACAGTGATGTTAAAGAGATGATCACTTTATTAAAATTCAATCTAAGTAGACTTGAGAAAAATTATATACCTATTTAATATCCTTATTGTCTGTTGGCTGTCAATGAGTTCATACCTTCCAACATAAGATTCTTGACTTACACGTACTTCAGAACCAAAGACCAACTAACCCAAAAAATACCATAATGATGGCAACTCAAAATTAGAACCAACAAACTAATCCCTTTACACTCACCACTGCAGAGAATGGCCCTGCTCAGACTCAGGGCATCAGCTGTCGATGAGCTCATGTTCTCCACCATCCGATGCTTGACTTACTTCAGAACCAAAGACCAACTAACCCAAAATCAATTCCTTTTAAAGGACTTCAGGACAAAATACCAGAATGATGACAACTCAAAACTAGAACCAACAAACTAATCCCTTTCCACTCACCATTGCAGAGAATAGCCCTGCTCAGCTGTTGATGAGCTCATGATCTTCAGAACCAAGGACCAATATCTCAAGAATTAATTTGTGTTCTTTCACACGTGACCAACAATGGCAACAACTCAAAGGACCGATAAGTATAATGATGCCAACTTTTAAGATAAATAACACATCTGTAGGACAGTCGAACCCTTTCACTCACCATTGCAGAGAATAGCCCTGCTCAGACCCAGGGCATCGGCTGTTGATGAGCTCATATTCTCCACCATTGTTCAGAACCAAAGACCAACTACCAAAGAAATAATTACTTGTATGCCAACTTGTAAGATTAATAACACATGTAGGACAGTCAAACCCTTTCACAAACACTTTTACTCACCATTGCAGAGAATAGCCCTGCTCAGACCCAGGGCATCAGCTGTCGATGAGCTCATATTCTCCACCATCCGATGCTTGACTTTCTTCATGACGATGTCAAGGCCCTTCGCCTCCTTCGTGTCTGCTCTCAGGTTGTTGTAGCTGATCACAACCTCACCCTGAAAAAGTAGAAATGGGGGAATTATGTTATCTAGTAATGAAAGAAAACAAATAAGATAAGGCGTCTACAAAAATACATTACAGTAATACCTCAGATCTAACACACTTTTATGAATTTCCCTAAGTACTAAGTTTAAACCAGAGAAAATTGCTCTAGTTCATTATCATTGTCTTTTTTTGTTTATTGAATTATACTATTTTTAGATGAATTTATCGTGAATAAATCATCATTGATATAATACCAAAGTCCAGATTTTAGTTCTTGATGCATACTATTCAAAATTAATTTACAAATGATGTGATTATATTACTTTTCATCTTACCTTAATTGCTTGTATCATTCTGGCCACTTCCACCTTTGTTCTCCCCTTCACAGACTTCTTGTTGACCCCTACAACCTCGTCCCCAGCGTTCACCATCTTGCACTTGGATGCGGGGGTGTTGTCAAACACCTGTACGATGTAGAGACAGGGGCAGAGGGGCGCCCCTCCCCCAATGCTGATACCGATCAGGTTCTGACTGTCCTTCTTGAGGGTGACCGTCCCTGGGATGGCCTCCATACCCCTGCAGAAATCAATAAACAAGAGTAAAATATAATATTATCTAGGAAATATCTCGTGAACAGAAAACACCTGTAGCGAGAAAGGGGCATAATAGGTCCACTTCTCCCAAGACCCCAGACGCCGATAAATAAACCAGTCAGGTTCTGACTGTCCTTCTTGAAGGTCACCATTCCTAGGATGGCCTCCATACCCCTTCATGAATCAATGAGAGATAAACATTATAATCCATTAACTTGGACATACTTGTTCATGTTGTGAACGGAAAACGATAATGTAGCTAATAAGGAGCAAAATAGTTCCCCTCCCCCAACCAATCAGGTTGTAAATTTATGTCTTTTGACTGTTCCTGGGATGGCTTCAATATCTCTGCAGGAATCAATTGATACAAGGGAGTAAAACAATATAATACATTAACTCAGAAGAACATGTGAACAAAAAACTACTGTAGCTAATAAGGAGCAAAATAGTTCCCCTCCCCCAACCAATCAGGTTCTAAATTTATGTCTTTGAGGGTGTTCCTGGGATGGCTTCAATACCTCTGCAGGAATCAATTGATACAAGGGAACTCAGAAGTACAAATGTGAACAAAAAACAACTGTAGCTAGAGAGGGGCATAATAGTTCCTCTCCCCCAATGCTGATAACCCAGTCAGGTTCTGACTATCCCTCCTGAGGTTAACCGTTCCTAGGATTGCCTCAATACTCCTGTTTGAATCAACAAAACGCACATTTTAGATTAAGAGTTCTCAGATTTATTGGAAATTATTCACCTGTAGTGATGTGTCAAAATGGGCACAGCCAAATTATGGAGCAACACCCAATTAAATAAAAACTGTATTCAGATGTCAAATAAGACTAAAATTTGAAATTTTAAAATAAAATACAACAAAATAATTGTTAATAACTGATCACAATCATCACCACAAGAATTGTAATCATCCTCATTATTCCCTTTCTCAAATTTTTTTTTTTTTAATGGTTTTTTATGATTTTTATCTAATACCATTCTGTATGATTCAGGCAAATTAAATGCAATCCCCTAAATGTTAAGATTAGAAGAGAAAAAAAATACTCCAAATATTATGAATATATATAAAATACATTTACAGGTCCATTATCTTTCATGTGCATGTATGTTCTGATATTGTTACGCCGTCACACAGTGCTCAATTGAATTTTCAGGTTCAATTTCAAATACCATATCAGCCTGACAGTGTATCGTACTACTTCACTATGCAAATATATGCAGTCTATAATATTTCATAAAAGTTGAAGGATAAACTGAAAGAATTTAATTATATATGCTGAACACCCTCTCAATTGAAATGTATGTACTCTTATGTGCAAACAAAATTCAACCATCTGAAAAATTACTGAATTCACTATGATGCAATACAATGAAAAATGCTGGTATGTAAAATACATAATAAATACCCCCAGGTATAACATTCAAATGGGTGGTTCCAAAGTGCACATTTATTTTAAATCAAATAATGCCAAATTTTGGAACCTTTTTACTTCAAATAAAAGTCCCAAGTTCCAATACATTCAAGTCAACTCAAGGTTTTACACTAAATTACGAAAACGATTTTGAGCAATTCATAATATAAACTGAAAGCATTGACAATGAAAACTAGAAGGCCGACAAAGTCAGCATACCCACGCCTCCCATTAGCCCTGTTCTACCCCTTCGTCGGCCTCAACCCTGTTTTGCTTACCGCAGGCTAACCAGCGCGTTTTAGGCACGATTTGGTGAAAATGCCTAGGCCAGGGTGTAGGCCGCTTGCTTGCGGCGCGGCAGCCCCATGGCGAGGCAGTGTACAAAATTATTGACAACGAGAATATATCGTAAAAACACCTGAATCATCCAAAAATGTAAGTTTCCAAAGTGCACCCTACTTCCGATTGCTCGAAAATTTGAGATTTCAACAAAGTTCACTGCGAAAATGCGGCAAAAAATGACTTACGGAGGTTGAAATTGGTCGAGTTTCTCGATTCAAAACACGAACCGGATCTATAATCATCGCAAGCATCTCTTGTGTATACTTCACATGCATATTACGTGGTTCAATCAGCTGTTTGACCGCATTACATTTGGAAAAATAGTATATCCCTCCACCCTTGCAATAGCGAAGTTGCATTGCCCACAGCCAAACATCGCGCAAACTACGTGTACAAAAATATGGCCCATGCGCGCACGCCATGTAACGCCGAATGACGATGCCTAATTAAATACATACTCAAACTTCAAGGTTCCACAGAATTTGCAGGGGTCAACCAATCATCACCAAAATCTAATCGATTCTTCCATGTCACTATCCAAACATTCCCTGAAAATTTGGTGCAAATCCGTTCACCCGTTCTCTAGTTATCTTGTACACAAACAAACAAAAAAAAACAAAAACAAACAAACAAACAAACAAACAAACAAACAAACATACGGAACCCTTTACATAACCCCCTGCCGATTTCATCGGCGTGGGTAATAATATACATATATATGCACATAATGAACACAGATCTACAGTATTCATTCACAGACTAGCAAGAATCGTATGCCATACTACCAGCTACCACATCCAATTGTTAGGCAAAATTATGAGCAAAATCGAAGTCCTCCATTAACCAGTCTTGTTGACCATTTTCCTTGTAACATTACAGTAAATTTTTACATTTTAAAAACATTAAAACAAACTTTACAGGCTTATTTAAGCAATGCCCAAAGTTGAAGACTTGAAGTGCACAATCCTCTGTGAGTTCAAGGCAGAGTGAACAAAAATGTCAAAGTTTGATAAACTTGTATAGTCCGCAGCAAGACCAGAAGAAACCCAGAAAAGGCCACAAATAAACTGTAAAAATTGGTCGGGAAGTAAGTCACAGAACAGTAAGTAATATAATCTTCAATACGACTATGTACACGAAGTAATGCACAAAATCAGCGAAGTGATAGAGCTCTGCTGTGCATAACTTGCAGTACTGTATTTGTTTTGAGCGTATTGTATGAGTGTAAGGGTCGGAAGAAAACCAAATACAATGCCACTAACAAGTTTGTTGGGAAAAATATGTTGAGCAAAATCGATGAACCAGAGAGGCGGGAGTCCCTCCCACCACTGATCTGGTTCAACCAGTACCGCTTTTGTGTACTGTACATTATTTGTAATCTCTGTTGAATCTACATACTACAGGTAATACACTGTATGTACATGTACCTATGTAGGCCGACTAAACAAATTATAATGCAGTACTGATAGGAAGATTGCACTGATAGGGTACAAATAGCAACCAAATGCAATAAAGAATCTATGTACCTTTCTGAAAGTTAAATAAAGTCTTTTATCTCTATCTATGATTATCATCCTGTAGCTAACTTCCAGCACACAAACACTCAACACATACACACAAATGTATGCACACACAAGTTAAGTTCAGAAATTAAACCATGTCCTATCAAACTATCTATAATTTCTTATTCATTTAAAAATAGATCGCCCAAACTTACAGCTTATCTTCGCACGCTGCAAATCCGTCTGGAGTTTTTATCACTTCGACAGGCATGCTTATCGTCTGAGCAAATCTCGGTCGACTAATGAGCACTGTTTGTACAGGTACGCAGACAAATGTCTTCAGAAGTTTTAACAGCTCAAACTATACATGTAGTTCCTGCAATTTAATCCTTGGAATGTTTATTTTGCACTCTGGTTGAGTTTTAACTTGAAGTTTGTTTGTTTGAAAATGCCAAGTATGTGTGTTCTACAATGCAAATATCAAGATGACTATTAAAATTGCTCACTATTTCACATTCTTGCATCTTTTTGGAATTGAGAATTTCCACCACAGTCATGTTACTCTCTGACCCATATCACTTATCATAGGCCTCACTTTTTGTTGTTGTTTTCTTATTTAAAACAATGTTCCACGTTAATTTCACAGTAATGGTAAGTTGGCAGATCGCTGATCGTTAGCAAATTCCCAAACCTCGCAATAAAAATGACTAATTGCTTTAAATAAACATCATACAGAAGATTTATGAAGAGCTTATTTTCAAACATCTCCTATTGACTGTCTAATATGATAATATGAATCGCCGATCCTCATCTGAATACATTGTAGATGTTGGTGCCACCATCAAAACAAATTGAATTGATTTCCACCACTCCGCAACAAATTAGCAAACGACACTGTTTCGATGATGTAACACTTCACAGTTCAGACTTTTGATCACAATTCCTTGCAAATGAAAAGTGTCCAGGACAAGCACCAACAAAAACAGCAAACAAATATAAATCAATCTTGTTTTAATCCTTGTTTTAAACTCCTTGTTTTAAACTCCTTTCAATGCACCTTGCCCAAATTAAATGGTTGTGACACTATCAGTATCAGTTACTATTGCTGGCCAACAATTACAGTCAACATTTCACAGCTTACAACTGTACATATAAGCAAGGGGAACTACCATACAACATATTATACACAAGTTGTACAGATCAACACTTGTTTCAGAAATGCGCTGGTAGACAATCAATACCAAACTGTCTCTCCATGCCAGAAGACAAATCATGCATTGTTGAGTTTGAAAAAAAGAAACTTTTCAAAGCCTCTGCCTTTACAAGGACTCTCTGGCACTTCACAATAGGGCCAGGCACATGATCAATAGAGCTTGGAGTGGGATTCCATACAGAGCTAGTGGAATGGAAAGGCTAATTTCTGTTCCAAAGAGTGAAAAAAGCTCACAAAGTATGCAAAAGGCATAATGCACTGAATTGAACTGCAACTTGGGTGTTTTTTTTTTTGGTACTATGTACATGTATGTTGTAAGCTGTACACTGCAAAGTCTGTATGCTGACAAAAATTGTTTGTATTCAATAGAGCATGACAAATCTTCATAATCCCCAACATGACTTCATCAGAGTGTGTGTTAAATCATGGACCCTTCTAGTACGGTCCATGATTAAATTAACAGAAGATTGAAAACAGCATTCAGACGAATAAACAGACACGTTAGTAGTAAACAATGAAGAACTATTTCAAGTCTATTTCGTACAGCAATACATGTGTATGATCTCCCCTATTGAAGGTTCAAATCCAAATGAGGTTAATTACAAGCGTGAAAAATGAAGAGATTGTTTTCATTTGAATTTATTGATTTATATTTACAGTAGGACAGGAAAAAAAAGAATAAAACAGACTGATATTCGATACCATACAATATGACATGTGCAGTCAGCTGCAAGTAATGTATACACTTGTAATTTATGCTGTTCATATGGTGTTTTTTATTACTGCATATTATACTATGGGAGGGTTTCCAGTAGGAGCAATGTCATGTAAAGTACAATGTACGTAGGTATTGCTGGTAAATATGACAGATGTTACATGTATATAGAAAACAAGAGATCGAGAGAGAGTGAGAAAACAAGCTAACTAAACAGATAAACAGAGATATAAAAAGAGAGAGAGACACATAAACACAGACATCTCGAGAGAGAAAGTGTTACTGAAAAAAAAATCTATGTGTTAAATACATCATTGTATGTATCTGTAAACACCTCATTCATGCATGTAGATCAATATCTCTCTTGCAATTACATCATAAAAAGGGAACAAACTGAGATAAAATTAGTCAACAACTTATGGTTTACTAATATCAGTCCCAAAGAATCCACATTACATGTACTACCATAAACAGGTTTCACTTTGGACAGTGGGGGAAATAGGCAAAATTGTTGTTTCATCATTATTTCCTCTTTTATCATCATGTTTTCTAAAAATATGCTATTTATGCAGGGCAAGTCGGTAACGTGTATATATGAAACTTGAGGTTTTTATTTCACTTGATAAATGCCACACAACTATTTCAAACAAAGTCTGGACCTCCTTTACTTTTCTCCTGAAAAGATGTAAGATACAAAATGCTTAAAAAAATAATCTTGTCCAGATTCTGTGGTTTATAATGTCAAAACTTGATTAATTTCTTTACAATTTTAAGTCAAACGATTTCAAACCTAAATGCTGGACCCCCAGCATTTTCTCCTGTCCAGTCAACACTCCATCCAAGGCGAATTTCAGCCAGATGCAATCTCAGTTCACATCTCCTCAGCACCAAAGACTAGTGCTGTATATTTGTGCAGGGCAAGAAGGCAACATATAACTTGACTGACCAAAAGGTTTTATATACCTGTATTTAATAACATGATTTTTTTTATGTCACTTGATAAATGCCACATAACTATTTCAAAAACAAAATAATAATAATAATGATAATAATATATTATTGTCCAGATTCACTGTGGTTTATAATGTCAAAACTTGATTTAATTATTGATAAAAGTCACAACAATTTCAAACCTAAATGCTGGACCCCCAGCATCTTCTCCTGTCCAGTCAACATTCCATCCAAGGCGAATTTCAGCCATTAAGCTGAAATCTCCGTCTGCATCTCCTCTCTTCATCACTTCAGCACCAAAGAATTATATGACCATTTATGAGTCCAATTTAAGAGCCCCTTTGCCCTACTCTCCTTCTGCAGTTTTTTCAGAATAGATCATAATGGATTCTTGCTCCAAAACAGCATTTACAATGAACAATGCTGATAATGCCCTCTACATGGTCCAGCACCCTCAACAAAATTAGATTGTTTGGTCCTCTTGGAAAATACAGTTTATAATCTCTAGTCTATGTTGATCACTGACAAAGCAATGCACACGCCTAGGGGGCCTAGGGAGATTCAGCCCCTTCAAGATGTGAAAAGGAGCCCTCAAAATGACATAAAAGAGTCACCAAATTTAAATGATGTTCACAAAATGGGACTCTAAAAAGCCATTGAAAACTCACTGCGATGAATGATTTCACACAGACACAGAACAGTACTTCATTCAGGCCTGGTGCCAGAAAATATAATTTAACAAAACACATTTTTTTCTAAGATCGACGCCCATTGCTTGTTTTTTTTTTGGCATTTTCTATTTATATCTATAGCACAATTTATTATAATCACCTCAAGGCTCAAGCTACCCCATCAATCTGCACATGTCTGCTTCCTTGTCAGGCCTCATCCTTCTTTTAATTTGAAACCTTAATCTGGTGGCCCCAAACAAAGAAAAACATTGAACATTCTCTTAAATGTGGCTGCCCGTTGCCCCGTTTGGCATGTCAAATGTAAGCATTATGAAATGTTGGTGGTCTGAAGCTAAATTTGTAATGCCCCCGGGCCAATGAGCCTGTGCTAATTTCAAACATTGCAATTATGCAAATACAATACAATTTTACTATAAAATGCCAGTCCAAAAAAAAAAATTGGGGGGGGGGGGTGGGGAGGTGCCAATGAAATTTGTGAGGAAATCAATTTACTGGCCCAACCAGGCCACTAGCTAGTACAATAGTTACTGTTGAGCCCTGATGGATTGTATCATTGTAGGAATGAAAATGCAATCATTACCAATCTCTAAGACTAAGAGGACAAAAAGTTGGAACCTTCTAAATAGTAATGTAAACAAAAATCAATATGGAAAATACTGCTGAAAACTGCAGAAACAAAACGGTACCAAAATATATAATTATGTGTTGTTCTTTGCCTGGTGCCCTTTAACAAAAATACATTTTTTTCTACGATCGACGCCCATTGCTTGTTTTTTTTTTTTTGCATTTTCTATTTATCTATAGCACAATTTATTATAATCACCTCAAGGCTCAAGCTACCCATCAATCTGCACATGTCTGCTTCCTTGTCGGGCCTCATCCTTCTTTTAATTTGAAACCTTAATCTTGTGGCCCCAAACAAAGAAAAACATTGAACAGTGGTTGCCCGTTGCCCGGTTCGGCATGTAAAATGTAAGCATTATGAAATGTTGGTGGTCTGAAGCTAAATTTGTAGTGCCCCCGGGCCAATGAGCCTGTGCTAATTTCAAACATTGCAATTATGCAAATACAATACAATTTTACTATAAAATGCCAGTCAAAAAACAAAATTGGGAGGGGGGGGTGGGGAGGTGCCGATGAAATTTGTGAGGAAATCAATTTACTGGCCTAACCGGTTGAACCGGGCCACTAGCTAGTACAATACTTAGTTACTGTTGAGCCCTGATGGATTGAATCATTGTAGGAATGAAAATGCAATCAACAAAAAGTTGGAACCTTCTAATCATGTTTATTCAAAGTCTCAATGACCAGTAAAAGAAACAAACTGTACCATGCTTGTAAATAGTAAAGATTCTGAGAATATGGTAACTGAAGAAAATAGTAGACTAGACATTACACAAATTATACTGTTTGAGTTTTCGACACAGCAAAATATATTGATAAATATGGGAGGGGGAAATTCCCGCTAGGAATTACTGTCTGGGAAATAATGCAAGCTGCCCATTTGGGAAATATGAGCAAAGCAACAAAATAAATGCTTGGTTTTTCTCTTTTCTTTTGTTTTCATTTACTTATTTGTATCAATTGTTTTATTTTGAGTTCTTTGTCTTTATTTGTGTTCTGAAATATTTTGCAACAGCAACAGGCTGTTGTTGTTAGCCTAATTTAATTTAGTCTGAAACAAATAAGTTATAAGGTCAAACAATACTATTGTTATTGGGAACATTAAGTTGTCTACATGTCGGTTTGTCTACTAAGTATCAATGCTAGAAATTAACCTTTTTGCCTTGTGGCCCAGTCGGGCAAGTAAAAACAAGATTATTCAACTTTGAGTGGCCCGAAACCTAAATCTGGTGGCCCCAAACAAAGAAAAACATAAACAAATTCTGTTAAATTTGGTTGCCCGAATGGGCCAGTGGAATGTAGAATTAATGAAATTTGGTGGCCCGGAGCTCATTTTTAGTGGCCCCGGGCCAGCAGGCCTACAATTTCAAGCACTGTATTACTAATAGACATATTTTGTGGTTATTACCTTGAATTAGAATTACAAGTCTTTTTAATAATAAGGGCTATGCTCAAGCCTGGGATCCGGGCCGGGTTACCGGGTTCAACCCGCCGGGTTTTGGCTCTGAGCCGGGTTTCATCAATGGGTGCTCCATGTGCACTTGTAGACTATATGGTAATAGGTCCTTTCATTACCTGAACTGATGATTAGACAGAATGACGATTATTTGATTAGACAAATGAGTTATAATGCATGTGGTCTATTCATACTGTAGATCTTGCATTTGGTGTAAACCAAATGACAACAGATGAAAATTATATTAGACAAACTGGATATCTAGACAAACAAATATAAACCATCAACTATCTAGCATGTCTACATGGAAATTTGTCAAATAGACATATTTGGGGGTCATTTTTCAGTCGTGTTTCAAGAATTATTTTTAATGTGGGTAAGGCTACAAAATAGGGAATGACAATGCTAGACAAAACTTGTTCAAACATGTCTAGACTAGATTTAAAATTATACTGTAAAATATGTTGGAATTTTTTGTAGACCAAATGTAGGTTGGTGTAGGGTGACAATCTAGACAAAACTTGTATTTTAGAGTCTTATCTAATGAAATGGTGCGAGACAAAAAGTAACCCACCAAAATTAGCTTCACAATTTATGCACAAAAACACCAAGTTTATCATATTTTAATTCTCCGTGAAAAACTACACAAGTCAGTGGGATTATCCTACTTTGAGGGCGCACCATCGATCATAAAAAAATCATCCTTCCAGATTTAAGACTTCTTGTTGCTGCCTCAGTGAGTGGCCAGATTTAGTACATGTACATGTGTATATCAAATGAAAGCTGGCAAATCACAGAATCCGATAGTCACAGTCAGCATATTAAGTTATTAGCAGGGCTCGGACAATAGCAGTTGCCCGCTTGCCGGGGCAAGTAAAAATTGGTGTTGGGCAAGTAAAATTTAATAAATTGTCAAATTGTCAAATTTACTTGCCCATCGGGCAACTAAATAATTGTTTGACTACGAGAGAACAATGTAATGTGTCAATCTCATGTTAAATGGGGGCAGGACAAATGTCAAAATAAATTATTTTACTTGCCCAAAAGGGGCCAGTACGGAAAATGGTTTAGTGTTGAGGCTTGGTATTCCTAGTTTCTGAGATACAGTGCAAGTTTAAAATGAGTCAAGATGTTGGCATTTTTTACCATCATATTCATGATTCTGTAAAATAAAACATTTACAACAAAAATGTGATTTTCAAATCAATGAATATGACAAAGAAAATTCATGCCTTTCGTCAGAGGTACTTAGAACACCTTCACAAACTTGAGGAAAATGAGATTTAAAGGGCATCAAGCGTGGGGATGCTACATAGCGGGTCGCCATTTTGAACTGGGTTAGTTTGCGCGCACCACATGACACTGAGCTAACGTGCATTACGCACCGTGCGCAACGCGTATGCAAGATGGCGCCGCGCATCTCATTTGACGAATCTGAACTACCTTTAAAGAGACCCTGCAACGAGGCAGATCCTTGAGTTGTGAAGGTACATGTAGGAAGTTTTGAGTTTTTACTTTAGTGTGCAGAAGTTGCATGATTCACACAAAAAACACCATCACAAACACTATAAATATAAATATAAATTCAAATTAAAGTACAGTATCATTCAAACAATTGTGTAAATAATATAAAACACAATTAAATTAAAAGCATTTATTTTTAGAGATTTTGGCACAAAAACAAGAGGACAATTTACATGGTCATAATGATATGAATATGAATATGATATGGACACGATGTACATATTACCATGTACATGTACATTGTATGGTCATCATTCATGGTGTCGCCCGCGGCACATAGCCAGCGAGCGGTACCTTTCGCGAACGATAATGTATGCATGACATCATTGATCGCGTGCGCACGCATCTCATTACGAGACTTGGCTGGCTTCTGGGTCGGTTATGCATGCCATGAAAATGTGGTATCGGAGCGGTATCGGTCTGGACATAGCACAGGGTTTACCCTTTTCGCTGCATTCTCTTCCCACAATTCATTTCGATGCTTACGTCATTGGCTTTCTGAACGCCCATTCTACACGATGATACCAAATTCGTTACGCTTCTCTTTGGACTAAATCTTGTGAAAGAAGGTCTTTTTCACCTGCCGTTTTTCGCCAAAATGGATTTTGAGCTATTCGGGATGCCGTTTATAAGGTAAGTTTTCAATATTTCGAAAAATTTTGTATGTGAAAGATGATAATTTTTCGAAAATCTACATGCTTTTTTCGATCGGTTCGTAGACATTTTCTTGTGTGCGAGTGTTGATAACGTTGTTGACATGGGCATTATGCATGGTTTTGCAGTTTCGATATTTTTTGCCACACAGCTATCGTCATACTTTTTTGTGCATGCACTCGCGCTCTGCACGTGTGCGTGGTGCTCGCCTCATAAATTATATTCATATTATTTTCATGCGCAAGCGCACTTCGGCTGTACAGGCGCTCGGCGAAGCCATATAATGGGAATACACGTTGAATGGGACAGTTGGCTATGTGCGCGGCCGTCGAGTGTCAGAAAATGAACGCACACAAAATCTCACTCTCACCCCGGGGTCTGTCCTCATAGAAAGGGGGTATCATGCGTGACCAAGGACTTGCCAAAAGCACCATAAACGAGTATTTGTGTGGTGCAAAAAATACACCCTAAGTAAGTATGATTATCGGTAATTTGACCCTAAGCAAGTAATCAATTTTTTGTAAACCCCTAAGCAAGTATTTTTGATACCCTAAGCAAGTAATCAATTTTTTGTAAACCCCTAAGCAAGTTATAACTATTTTTGATACCCTAAGCAAGTAATCTTTTTTTTGTAAACCCCTATAATAAAAGCAAGCGATAACTATTTTTGATACCCGGGCCTAAGCAAAATAAGCTGAGTTTTTGAGACCCTAAACGAGTAATTCATCTTTTTGAGACCCTAAACGAGTAATTCATCAGCCTAAAAAAGATACCCTTTTTCCTGATTTTGGGTGATTTTGAGACCCTATTCGAGATACTCGAGTATCTCGCCTGATCGTAAAAAACCACCCTAATTACTCGTTTTCTTGGTCACGCATGATACCCCCCTTTCAATGAGGACAGACCCCCCCCCCCCCCGCGGGACTCTCACTCAGTCCGTGTTGCTACCCCCTGGCCTGGGCCCTGCCCTCATTGCCTCAAATTGAACATTTAAACGTTATATCAGCACTAGTTACATTATTCATTTCTGATTCTCCTAACATGCCTAAATTGTGTGAGACAACAATTATTCTGTACGCCGTTTTAGCTAGATCGACAAATCTATCGCTTTCATGGCCTTTTTGACATTATTATTGTTATTTTCACTGCTAGAATGCCGACAGTGAAAATAACAATAATAATGTCAAAAAGGCCATGAAAGCGATAGATTTGTCGATCTACGTTTTAGCCAACCCCACGGTAACGGAAGGACATTCAGACACAATTTTGGAACTTCAATCAAATAATTCCAGGATCCTGCTTTTGATTTTTTATTCTGAATGGCATGTCTTTGATCCTTGTTGGGACACCTTTGATTTCCACTGTTTCTAAAAATTTTGACCGCATTATGTAAATTATATATGGACACTAATGAGGCCGGTAACGGAAGGACGCCAAAATGGACATGGATTTTCAAGTTTTTTAGTTATGACCCAATCTCTGTGAAGTTATGAGGTTTATCATGTTAAGTTGGCTACTAGTCAATTTCCTTATGTTCACAGAGTATAACACCACCTTCTAAGAACAATATCTACATTGGTATATTAATTATGAGAAATTAATTACTCCAGTGTTCGGTAACGGAAGGACGGTAACGGAAGGACCTCTGAAAAGTCTATTGGAATTGTACAATAAAATTAATTTTGAAATTTAAAGACCATTTATGAGAAGGTCTTTTGTGGTCTACAATGAGTTTGTATCATAGATAGCATATGGACATCACAAGCATTTACATTTCTATTTTTTTCTTACTATATTTCATGCTCCAATGGCTCTTATTCATGGTCAATCCATGGTAACGGAAGGACACTCAGACACAAATTGTCAACTTTAAGAAAGACATTTTTAAATACTTGTGTTGTTAGAACAGTCTATTTTGATAACAATACTTCCAAAACATACAGTTTTAAGGTCCCATAATTTTTATTTTTTTTTATCTCCGCACATTATTGAATATGCATACAAATGAGGTCGGTAACGGAAGGACACCAACATGGACAAGGTTTTGTTATCAAATCAGTTTTAACTAAAACTCTGTGATATTAAATAATACAAAATATTTTAAGGGTACACATTTCATTCTCTGAAGGGTTAAGAATAATTTACTTGTTCTTTGATTAAAATTTGTCCGCAGATATTTGAGTTATTTCACACAAAGCGGACCAATGTTCGGTAACGGAAGGACATAATGGACTATAATGTATAATATGACACAGTAGGGTCATTCCATGTCAAATCACCTTTTAAAAAGTAGAAAATTTTCATCGCAGCCCCCTTCAAATTTGCTAATATTTGGTATGCATGATATTTCAACCTTTAAAAGCGCAAATATTTAAGTTTTAGCCCAATCCGCCCAATGGTTTAGGCGCTATGGGGGAGTTTTGTAAGAAATGGGCGTGGGCACCATTTTTCAAATGGCCATTGTCCATTAACCGTTGGGTCAATTTATTTTGTAAAGGTGTCATTGGACTGGGGATGTTATGTGCAATCCATTTATGCCATTTGTGTTCATGCATGAGCGAGTTTGGATACGATAACCTTTGACCTTAGATTTTGACCTTCCGTTTTACCTCGTGGATCAAATAATTTTGAGAATTTTGTTTGCTTAAATCTTGGCTTGATATAATTTCTACAACATATGAAAGAATTGGAGATATATTATTTCTTGCTTTTTCTACAGCATTGTTTTTAGTTTGCAAATTTCATGTAAAATTTAATTATTTTAGACCTACACCCATGTCCAAGAATTCTATAGGGGTGTATTGTATAACAAAAAGACATATGTGTCTGTGTCTTTCAGTTTGGGTATAAAGTCGCAATGGGGGTTTAGTACATAGAGCACCAAAATCATAAAAAATTGTCTTTGGCTGAAAATTTCAACTTAACGGAATTTGATACTTACATGTGTCATCTACATTCTCTGAAAATTTCATGTCCTAATTCGATTGTTTTATACCGAAAATAATGATTTTTCTGAGCAACCTTCAATTCGGTTTCGGCCTGAAACTCGGTTTATCATCGCTGGCTGTTCATGATCGATCGTTTGTGCATTGATTGAGCGGCACACATGCGACGCCCGACCGCTGGTATTGTGAGCGGTGTGAGCTAGCTGAGCCCGAGCGGAAAGCGCTGTGATTGGTCAGACTGAGTTGTACTGGGTATGTACGTTGTGTTAATTTCCGTATAGCGTGCGCGACTTACTGTATAATACCGCATTTAATCGCGCCTTGTTATGTAAATTCTGTAGCTAGCTTTTCCTCGGATAATCAAAATACGCCTCCCCGGTGCGAAGTTCATTGTGTATAGTTCAATGTTGCGGTAACGATCGGGCAGGATGAATGACCAGGTGGGTCGATATGGCCCGACCAGCGAGGACTGAAGTTACCGCTCTATTGTACCATTCATTGTTATGAGGGGGTCATGCCAGCTAGCCCGCCGGGTTAACTTGCATGCAATTGTACGAAACTGGAGCGGCTTTGTACAAATTTTACTGTATGTATCGGTACGACTATTAGACTAGGCTACATGCCGCGATACGAAAGCTTTGCTGATTGGCCGAGGAATAACAGTAAACTGCGCATGCGTTATATTGTTTGTTGATAACTTTATTTTCACGATCGATTGTGAAAAACGAACGGTCAAACCGAGAATTTGTTCAACCGCTCGCTCGCTCTGTGAGGATGCTTTTCTGAATGGATGCGAAACTTTAGAAGCGATTTTCTCTGTTGTTTGACAAATAGCTGAGCTCTGGTCCGCGTTATTAAATTGCGTTTTTCTTTCCTTCATGACAATTATATGTAGCAAGTTACATGTATGTATCATTTTAAAGCTGAAATCCGAGAGAATTCAAAACACTAAAAATCTCAATTTTGATATTGCCGATGAATTACCCGAAGTGACAGAGGGGGACACATATTCAAAGTCATGATCAGAGCCTATTCACACCCTGGCTCACCACAGTTAAATAGACCTACTAATCCCCATACAATAGAAATCCAGACAAATGGCATCATGGTACAAGGGCCCTGTTGCAGAAAGAGATAAAATCAATTGTGAGCCAGATCAAATGTTCTAAATGCACAAATCTGATTGGTTGACACACAGAAAATTACTAGTCTGACCACGCTACGCCACTGATAGCTGGCCATTGCAGGTATTGTTTCATTATTTTGGGTTTTCATATATGAGAGACCAATTTTTGAACATAAATTTTGTCATAATATGTAATATGAGGTACCTTGTCCATCTGTTACCATGTGTGGTAACGGAAGGACATTTTCTTTTGTTATTTATTAATTAACGAAGAAACAATGAGTAATACAATTGTTAGCAATGGGAAGGCCTACAGTACATGAACTTGCTTTGCACTGAAGATTGGTCTGCTCTCTAACAATTATGTGAGCCACAAAATTAAAAATATTGATTTTTCGGTAACGGAAGGACATTTTCATAGGCTGAAAATAAGAAGTCATTGAAGCATAACAAATCAAATAAATCATACAAATTTACTATTTTACGAAATGGTCATATCTCAGGAGTCAGAATAATGTTTTTTAGGCTTAACTACGTAGGACGGCGCCTGGCATTCTGAGCTGTGTATACCGTGATGGTAACACTTTATAGGCTTTAACGGCAAACACACTTCTACAAAACCATACAATATCATACTTTAAATAACATATCTCGGTTCATACTTACGAATTATGTTATGCATGGACATCAATGATCCAACTGGTAAAACGTCTGATGCTCCATTCGTTTGATTTATCCTGAAATTTACTATAAAACTGGCAAGATTACAGAAGTGACGAAAATGGTATCCGAATTTGTTCGCTACATGCAATATCAGGTAATCGAAAACTTGTCGGCAATGCGCGAGGTCGCAGGTCAAACTTTGGCGTATGAGCCTGGATGTGCGCGCGTTCTGTACAGCGATTGATCTATTTCTGCGTGCGCGATACACCCCTGTACACGTACATGTGACAGTCCCTGGCTTATTGTATTAGTCAACCGATCGCCACTTACGCGCGGAATACCTCCTATCCCGCGCATACGCTATGCATTGCCGACGAGTTTTCGGTCACCTGACATTCTCTCGGTCGGACATCCGGGGATTTTCACTAGCGAACGGTAACTTCCGCTTAACAACCGATCGCGAAGGGGCAAACAAAAGCGGACTCGCCATACGGATTTAGCGGTATACCAGGCGTATACCACATGTCATGCCTGTGTAAGCCGAAGCTCGGGCGGAGCTTTTGTCGCACGCGCGCGCACGAATCATGCGGCGATACAGGAGTTACACTACCAGTTGTTGAGATGTGCACATTTATTAATTTCGGTCACATTCGGGTGATTTTGTATTCTTATTGCAGATATTAATACAGTTTTCAAAATTTCCAACCATATCCACTAATTTTGAGCTGGAAAATGACTGATACGTGATAGTGACTGATGATAGTGATAGTTAAACTTTTTCCAATTTAATTTTGGTCATTTGGATCAATTTTTATTCAGATTTCTCAGAATTGTTTAGTCTAGAATGTTTTGAGTAGTGTTTAACTATTACTTAATCCCTTCTAAAAAATGTTCATGTGAATATATTACTATTTTATAGTTATACTACGGTCTATAAATCCTAATCTAGTCAGAATTGAAATTCCTAGTTTTGGTTTACGCAGGAAATGTGTAACAATTTCATGTAAGTTATACCCGACTTGTGTCTTTCTTTGATAAAATTCATTATTAACTTGTTTCTTCATTTTTTAAAATTCTAACACAGGAAAATCATATAAATAATATGAATGCTTACCTCATGCTGGCAACGGCAGTGCGAGGTCGAGTTGCCATCGCTAACGCCAACCCGTCCTGGGACAAGACGCAAGGTTGCTAACGTCAGCCTTGTACATACAACGATGCAAGTTTGCTAACGTCAAGCTTGCTTCATGATGGATGTTTGTGAGGTACAAGGTCGCTCACGTCGACCTCACCTCGGGTTGAATGATTTTGATGTGTCATGTTGTTAGATTTTTTCTTTATTTATTTTCAACATATTGAACAATAATTATGATTTATACAAATTGAATGATAAAGAAATATATTCATTGCATAATTATAAACATTGCATGATTAGGCTACTGATAAATTGATCAACATAATAGTAAAGACTAAAGGAGAATAAAACACATCTTTTCAAAACATGGGTAAATATTATAATGAATATGTTGCTACCTTCAACTTTTATATGTTGGGATGAGATTTAAACTGTCGGGTGTCAAGTTTATTATTGCATGATTTGTTCCACCTGTTCATTGCTGTTCATATTGCATGCCATGTTGCGTACATGTCTTTTTAACTTTCATCTTTTATTCTAACATGAAATGAAATTGCAAGTACTATAATAATGTTGCACTTTATTACACATAAAGAACAACCAGGCGACATGAAATGAATTTATACAAACTTGTATTGCGCAGATCATTTATAATCAAAGTTTGCAGATAATATCATAAGGGTAATTAAAAACAAATGGGTACTACTGGGAACTATCTTGTTCATGGCCCAGGGAATAATTTCCAGCCCAAAAATTGCATAGCAAATCTGCTATACAAAATAATTTTTGTATAGCAATTGGATAAACTTGTATAGCAATTTTTTTTCAGGCAATCATAATGCACATTAACACCACACACAATGACCAAATGAAATTATCCTAAGGTAAGGAAAGTGTACTGTGCTGTGTGGAAAACTGTGTATAGCGTGCGATACAGCAGCCCAGTGCAGTGCAGTGCAGTACATTGCATACACACCATAGAGTTATATATAGGTACGATACACACTCACTGGGCTAGCTGGCCGGCTGTGTGTGCCTAGCCAGTGTAGCTTGGAAGAGCAGCATGTCTAGACTGCATAATTAACTGCATGTCTAGACTGCATGTCTGCATAGTTTGCATACACAGGGCTGGCTAGTGTGTGAAACATGTATGCTTACACAGCTGTGTGAAACATGTATCTTGCATTGCAGCGCACAAGTGCGATTCATAAAAAAATATGTGTCGCAAATGGCTAAAAATACATCGCAAATTGCGATGCGATACCGGGAAAATTATTCCCTGTGGCCGAATCAATATTGGGAAGAATGATATGTATGTGTGGTAACGCTGCGTTATGAAATTACCTACATATCTTTTAAAGACCCCCATATCAGTGGGGTAGTAGCATATGGTCAGTCTGATTGGGGGTACACTAAATGTATTGGGGGAGGAGGGGTACACAGTATACATTCCTTTTTTAAAATGTCATCTCATGTTTTATATTGTTTTCTTTTCTAGAATAAATGGGGTGCATGTGCCACTATCCTATTATATCTTTAAATTACTTATCAATATGGTCACATGGTTGATTCAAATAAGCTCAAGATCAAAAGCGACTTGGGAAGTAAGTACTATGTTGTGTCGCTCTTTACAAATCTGGTGATTAACATTCATCTTTTGAAGATCATGTTGTCGGTTATTTCTTACTTCTCCTGAAGTAAATATAATCTGCCGAGCCCTGTAAAATAAAAGAAACAAATCAAGGTAAGATGGGTTGATAAAGAATTCATCATAATGTCATAACTATTATAAACGTTTTTTTAAATTTTTATTTAGCCTATTTTAGTCTTAACAAAACTTATAAAACTAATCAGCCTAGATTATTAAAAGTATATAATTATTATTGTATTAATACTAATAGATATGTATTAATTTATTAAATACAATATATCTATTTACATTTCCTGATATCATGCATAAATTCAATCGGGACAGCGCGCGATTGACATGCAATCGCCAATCACCGTGGCCGCTGGCTGCGTGTGTTGCTGTACTGTGCACTGCACCGCGCCGCACGCATCGGCTAAACGATCCCCCGCCGATCCCCATCGCGAAGATCGCTAGTGAAATCGACGGTCACAAAACGCAATGCAGAAAGTGACCATGAAACATCTGTTTTTTCTGGATTTTGGTAAGACGTTTAAAAAAACTAACTTCAGATTTGTGATCTGTGATTATTGTTCTTCATTTTGATATGTAATTCGCCCCGATTTGTTGAAGTTCAGAATGTACATGAGCGTGCCTAACTAATGTCAAGAGTACTGCACAGTACAGTCAACACTCGCTCGCGCTAATTGTTTGCCCCTTTGTCAAAATGGCCGATCGCGTAGTTAGGGAAATCACGTGACTGTGACGTCATGCCGACCGTGAGAATTGCATGCAGCGAACAAAGACGAAGGAAATAACAGTCATCATCATCATCATCATCAATTTGAGGTAAGTTATCATTCTTTTGCAACAAATTAAATATCAAGCAAGGTAGGTTGAATGTTTAATTCATGTCTAGAACTAAAAAAAAAATAATAATAATAGATGGAAAGTTCTTGAAACCACCCGTCGCAAAATTTCCTCAAAATTTTGTAACGTCTCGTCTTCACAGCGCCGTCCTACGGACGGCGCTGATCACAGTTAAGCCATTATTTGCTCCCAGGCATAGCCGAAATCGTATACGCTCCACAAACTAAAAATAAATAAATTCAAACAAATCGATGTAACCTTAAATCAAAAGTATACATACATTCTATCCTCTTCTAGCTCGAAATCCATGCTGCAATGATCGTACTGTAGATACGTGGTCAAATGGACAGAACATTGACGAAAACAAAACAATATGCTGCTTCGATCGCTTCTGAGTTCGACCCGACTTCGTCTTCGTGCCAGCTACCCTTGTGACGCCAATAACCGCGAACAACCGCGGCCGAACAACAGCCAACTTATTTACCGCGAACAACAGCGAACTCATTTTCCGCGAAAAACAGCAAACAACCGTGGACCACGTACCATGGAACAACAGCGAAGAAATTATTCCGTGATATAATTTACCGCGAACAACTGTGAAGTGATACAATGTGATGATACAGCTAGCTCTAGCTCTATGCATGCCATGGGTGAAACCATGACCCAATTATCAAACAAAGTGACGATGTCAAATTGAACTAGGAATGTAGGATTTTCCGGCGACACTAACTACAGACTAATTAATTGCGGCATTGCTCCTTAAAGGGGCCCTGCAACCCAAATGCATGTTGACCTCTGTTCATCTGTATCAGTGTACACATTCAATATTTGTAAACGGTTTGACCCAAATATGTTTTGTATATTTTTAAACATTTTATCATTTATTTGTCTTCATGTTGCTAAGCCCCACCTCCTAAAAAACCCTCCAGAGCAAATTCTATTGTTGACCTGCAGTGACATCATTTGTCAATCACTGGTCAGCTACCATGAGATTAACAAAAGATGAAAGTACAAAAAGAACATCCACACAAAAGCATGCCCTG
The DNA here is from genome assembly GCA_037951105.1 of Echinarachnius parma. Classification (NCBI taxonomy): domain Eukaryota; kingdom Metazoa; phylum Echinodermata; class Echinoidea; order Clypeasteroida; family Echinarachniidae; genus Echinarachnius; species Echinarachnius parma. Next base: position 45,560 of record JBAMJV010008452.1, read on the forward strand.
CATACCTCCATGCAATAGCTTAGACATTGCTTTTCTTCTGACATAGCAACAGCTATTGTAATTGAAGTTGTGTGAGTTGGTATTCTATTCAACCGTGTGATGCTATTGTGATTAGGCTAATCACAATAGCATGGTAGCTGACCAGTGATTGACAAAATGATGTCACTGCAGGTCAACAATAGAATTTGATCTGGAGGGTTTTTTAGGAGGTGGGGCTTAGCAACATGAAGAAAAATAAATGATAAAATGTTTAAAAATATACAAAACATATTTGGGTCATACCGTTTACAAATATTGATTGTGTACACTAATACAGATGAACAGAGGTCAACATGCATTTGGGTTGCAGGGCCCCTTTATAAACAGATAGCCTACAACTGGGGGGGGGGGGGGGGGGGGGGCGGTAGTGGCCCCCGCAGTCCGTCCGTGATTTCCTCCGCGGCTCCCCCCCCCCCCCCCCGGCCCCCTCGTCGAGGGGTCAGAATCACAGCAGAACTGGGGGAGGGGGCGGAGTTTTCCGTCATCATTCCTCTCCTCCCTCCCCCTCGATCACCGTGAGAATGTTGTCAGTTTGTTATTTGATGCTGCATGCTGCTTCAGTTTTCGGCGTGTAGATATACCGTTTTCCCGATGTAACTTTGTTTTAATCGCTAACTTGTTTAATGACGGTATATTTATGTATTTTATGTATTTATATTTGGCTGCTGTGTAAATTCCACCTGATACAGGTCCCCCTTTTTGAGCAAGCCTTCTACCCATGTGTTTTTATTAAAAAGAAGACTGAATAAATGAATAACAAATAATTTCACACGACAGCCATAATTGTCATAATAATAAAAATAAATTAAATAAAAAAGGCTTAAATGGCCCGGCCCCAAGCCTGAAAGATCCCTCTGTTTACAATATGTTTTTCTTAATTTTGTGTAAAATTTATTTGATTTGTAATGTTTTGTTGGAAACAGGAATAAAATTTAAATTGCAATAAAAAATAAAATTAAACAAATGTAAACCTATAGGCCTACCCACCAACCACGGCTCCCAACGAAATGCGCGGTTTAGCTCGGAGATTTGAGATTGGAAGATGGGAGAATTCCATTAACATGTTTAAGTTTCGCCTTTTTTTCTTTTATCATGTTAAACAAATTAACCAATCCTCTTCTAGTCACTGGAAAGTAAATACAGAAATTACGACAAAAGTTATACCCACCCGTGTCCATCAACCTCTCAAATGGACCCTAACGTCGAAAACTTGTGGACCTGAAAAGGTACCCTTTTTGTGGACCTGAAAAGGTACCCTTTTTGTGGACCTGAAAAGGTACCCTTTTTGTGTTTTTTTTTCTAATGAGTGCTGAAAACCACCCCTTTGGAAAACGTCGACGACGCCGTATAGCTGAAAATAATACCCTTCCCCGGGGGGATCAAAGTTGTGCCACTGATGATAATTCGGGCCATAGAGACGTATTTATACAATTAACTCTATTTTTGTACAATAAGTATGTTTAAAATAATTATTTTCATTATCAACCACCGTTGTATAATTTTCTAGATGCAGAGCCTGCTTTTTGTTTTCGCGCTCTAGCTCGCGCTCTAGCTTTGTATTAAATGTATAGCGCCATCTACGTTGGCATAGTGTAACTATAGCAGCATATTTTCGCCGCAAAGTCAAATTTTCCAAGATGTCTTACCGAGACTTGAGAAGTAAGTATACATTCTAAAGAATAGAAGAATAAACCATTTATTTAACTAACACTAACATGTCGCTGATATTCTGAGATACATTGTAGTGTGAATTGTATGCAGTATTATCGTGATGTTGGTTGGTAATCTTGCACTGTTTTTGATGATAATATTCGTAAACATAAGCGCTGTTGCATCAGTGATGCGAGTTCTTCTGACCCCGTAACTGCCGGGTGGCTGGTTGCCAGGCTAATGCCTCGATAGGCGCTAGCCAACAATCGTCTCGCCACGGAGCAGTCGTCCATTCCCAAATTGGCCCAAGACACACATCTACAAAGTAAATGGTCCAATCAGTTGGACCATCTACACGCAATATATGCTAATACGCTGGAGATAAGCATACTGCCCATTCGTACGTTACACTGACCACTGTACCGTTCAACGACAACAGTTGAACGTTTGGGCCACCAAAATCTAAACTAGTATTAATAGTAAAGTAATAATTTGTTATTGAATATAATATATATTGGTCCGACATTAGATCGTCAAATCTATCGCTTTCATGGCCTTTTTGACATTATTATTGTTATTTTCACTGTTGGCATTCTAGCTGCCGACAGTGAAAATAATAATAATAATGTCAAAAAGGCCATGAAAGCGATAGATTTGTCGATCTAGTCCGACATCAATTACCGAGATGATGAGTGCATCACATAGCCCGCTGTCCCATTCATCGTGTATTCCCATTATATGACTTCGCCGAGCGCCAGTACAGCCGAAGTGCGCTTGCGCATGAAAATCATATGAATATTTATGAGGCCAGCCCCACGCACAAGTGCCAGAGCGCTCCACTGTGCATGCACAAAAAAGTACTACGATAGCTACTGTATATCGGAACTGCAAAACCATGCATAATGTCCATGTCAACAACTTTATCAACACTTGCACACAAGAAAATTGCAATGAAACGATCGATAAAAGTATGTAGAATTCAGATAAATTATCATCATTCACATACAAAATTTTCGAAATATCGAAAACTTACCTTATAAACGGCATCCCGAAAAGCTCAAAATCCATTTTGGCGAAAAACAGCAGGTGAAAAAGACCTTCTTTCACAAGATTTTGTCCAAAGAGTCGTGTATCGAATTTGGTATCAACGTGTAGAATGGGCGTTCAGAAAGCCAATGACGTAAGCATCGAAATGAATTGTGGGAAGAGAATGCAGCGAAAAGGGTAAACCCTGTGCTATGTCCAGACCGATACCGCTCCGATACCACATTTTCATGGCATGCATAATCGACCCAGAAGCCAGCCAAGTCTCGTAATGAGATGCGTGCGCACACGATCAATGATGTCATGCATACATTATCGTTCGCGAAAGGTACCGCTCGCTGGCTATGTGTGCATTGGCCACCCTCGCCCATACCTGTTCTGTCATGTGTAAAATACTTTGTATGTTACTCATGACACCACACACTACGTGGTACCATTGTTCTATAACCGCTAGCGTCCGGTCGTAACCATTAACAACTCATTGTCAACTGGCCTACTGCTGGGTCAAAGTCAAAGACAAAGTGAATTCGCCAACACTCCTCGCACAATCAATTGCCCCGCCGAGCGAAAAAAATAACGCACTACGGCAATGTGATTCTGTGTATGCTATACGCAAACGGTATAGGTGGTACTGCTGGTGCCCTCGCCTCATCTCCATGGATAACTACAGCTAGTTCAGAGCTCCAATCTTTGCTCTGTGGCTGTCATTGGCTATTCGAGTCGTGGTTCTCAGTTTGTGAATACTGGGGCTGGGGTTTCAAAGTCTGTAATTTAAAATTTTGCTCACCTTGACTTTGTTTATCTTTGCAGACTTCACTGCAGACTGACTACCCATGAATCATGTTCACCAAAGAGAACTTCAGAGCTCCAAACTTTGCTCTGCGGCTGTGATTGGCTATTCATGGTTCTCAGCTTAATGATCAGTTTCTAAATATTCATTCCAGGCCAGGGTCAGGGTTCAATGTCTTTTAAAAGTCTTTAAAATGTAAAAGTCATGACTTTGTTTATCTTTGCAGACTTCACCGAGATGATGAGGGCGTTGGGCTACCCTCGCCTCATCTCCATGGAGAACTTCAGAGCTCCGAACTTTGCTCTTGTTGCAGAGGTTCTCGTCTGGTTGGTCAAGAGGTAAAGGTTACTACAATTGTAATGATTAAAATTAATACTTTCAATGAATTTGTTTCACAATGCTATTTCGGTTAAAGGTATTGACAATTAACTAAGTCCAATTAAAAAAACAAAAACACTTGGAGCTTCCAGATTGCTAAACCTTGTTGTTGGGGTTAAAGGGATAGTTGAGTTCTGGTAAGGAGAGTACAGTTTTAGTGAAACTGAATTTTAGTAACCAAAACCTGCATCATTACATTACAAACTAATACTAGTTATAACTAGAAAGGAACACAAAATTACAAATGACGGTAGTAAAGATCATGTTATCATTCAAAAAGAGCCGTTAAAACGTAAGAGGGCGCTCTCTAAACACTCATCGGTTTCAACCATTTTGAATAAAATATTGTGCATGTGATGCTTTGTTGAAATAGTGATTAGATAGAGAAATAACCAACAGCTATTTAAATACCTATTTTGTAACTTTTTGAAAAGAGGAAGCATTTTTTTGAATTTTTAACGGCTGGTTCAAAATTCTCTAATAAACCCGGGGCCCCGGGTTTATTACAAATTGTTATATTTATGGATATTTCAGCCGTTTCTGAACCGATTTTGATCAAACAAAGATGATTTTATTGTTTAAATATTATGCTCTTTCAAATTTTACACTCAGTTTTTCATTACCTCATAAACCAATTAAGTAGTCTAGCGCCCTCTCTACCAAAACTCAACTTTCCCTTTAATATGGTATTAGAAGAATTAAATATGTTTTAATTTTGAAAATATCTCCCTTATTATATAGATATTTATGATTGATTTGAAAAGTGTTCGGAATGCTTTAATTAATAGACAATAAGTGATAAAATCTGACATAAATTTTCACTTTTTTCCCTAGATGACTGAATTAGTCTCAAATATGACTTACTTTTGGAAAAGTTAATGGGGTGCAGTTTTGCTTTGCCTGTTTGTTTTGCAATTTTCTATTTGTTTTTCTTTGAAAAAGATTATTTTATAGACATTGAGGTCTGTCCAATTTTTCTCATTCTCATTTTGTTTTCTGTACTGTAAACCGGGGTGACTTTGGCCGCCGAGGTGACTTTTGTCACTTTTTGAGATGAATGTATTTTCATCAAGCATCACTTTTTAGAACAAATTTCTCATTGTTTAAAATGAATTCCTATGGTAATGTATAGAATCAGAAATTAGTTCTTTAGAGTGAGACTTGATGAAAATATGTCCTTCTCAAAAAGTGGTCGAAGTCAACCCGGTGGCCAAAGTGGTATTCTATTTCATAGTGAAAGTCAAGTATCAAAATTATTTTGTAATTAATAATGTTATAAAAAGGGAGAAACATGATTGAAACAAATTTAGGGTTGCCACCTTGTATTTTGTTTGATGTTGATAATTGGTGAGACACATTTTCACTCTAAGTATGCAAGATTTTGAATACTTGGTTTGTTGATTAACTTGTATTCACTTGTGGCCCATTCAGGCAATCAGATTAATATTTCTTAAATGTAAGTGGCTCAAAACCTGAATCTGGTGGCCTAAGAAAGGAGTCTGTTTTAAGTTTTAAAATGATTGCCCCTGGCCCAGCGGGGCCTGTATCACATACATGTGGGGTTTAGTGAACAATTGTTACATTAATTTGTCTTCATTTGTTTCCGTACATAGGTATGATCCTAACGCTGACGTTCCAACTGACACAGATTCTGAGCAGGATAGGGTCATCTTCATCAAGTCTGTTGCACAGTTCATGGTAAGTGGAATCTACACATGTAACATAAAATTAACTATTAGTAGGCATGTCGCTTCATTTTTAAAAGTTAATAATCATTACTTAAATCTAAGATTATATGATGCAGCAGGGCGAAAGAGGATAAATAAAAAAAAGATCATCAAAATCGGACCATCCAACCAAAAGTTATGTCCGAATATGTTTCGTGAAAAATGATACATTTTCAGCGATTTTGAGTGGAAAATGGCAAAAATGCCTTTTTAGCACTTTTTACAAAGAAATTGTTCCTAGAAATCACCTGCTTTATACAAGTGAATGATGTTTTCCAGTAATAGAGAGTACAACCTGCAGACAGCAAAAGAAAACAGGTGCCAATGTCATATCGTTTTTTAGTTATATTATAAAACCACCATTTTCGCATAAATAAGCCAACGGTAAAGACAAAAACAGGAAAAAATTTCTAAGTCCAGCTAATTAATATGCAAAAATGGTATAATTCCTAATTGGATAATAGCTGCATCACATAATTTGCTCCAAATGATATGTCAGTCAAGCTCTTTCATCCTGTGTATTTTTTGTCTTATGTATGTAACTTTTTGGGACAAAACTTTTTTATTTGATTTGTTGTAGACACAAGTATTTTATTTTATATACAAATATCTGTTTATGAAAATGATTATGCAAATTAGCTAATTATATATGCAAAAATGTTAAAAAATCCTAATAAAATAATTCTAAGAAATTAATTATAGAGTTAAGATGTAATAGAACAAATACAAATATTTCCAGGCAGTATTACAAATTTCTAAAAAGCAAATTGGCCCCCCAAATTGAGCTATTCCCATTCAAATTGACTAAACACAAAAACACAATTCTAAATACAAAGGGAGTAAAACACAGTTCACAGAACAGCCAAATACAACACAATCTCTCTTCTCATTGGCCACCAACACTACCTCACAGCTTCAAGTGTATCACATACGTAACATTCAAATCATAGACGGTGTTTCATTCACTTAACATTCCCCCTTTTGATGGTTCATATAGGTAAAACAAACAAAATTGTATCAATTTATTAAGGCTAAATAAGTCCAAATAGCTTTTTATATATCAAGCAGATACTCAAAATCAATTATCAGCAATCAAAATCCTACCTGAAACTTGATTTCCAGTCAGCAATGCGTAAATTTCGCCAATACTCCAGCCAGAGAGTCGCTGGACAAGATCTACAAAATCCTCACGTGCGCACGTCCGCACCGCACCCCGGCCCCGCCGCGCTGACAATGAGGCATGCGACAGTGCGAGGCAGCTGCACAAAATATCACAGAATGTCACTTTTTATAGGGTTGGTACAGCGAGCAGAAATAAAATTACAATATGACTTTTATATCAAATGAACGTATATGTACTCAAAATTCACATCGTAATACAGATTTTGATAATGGAATTTTGACAATCGGAAAAATTCAACTTTTTACCTTCAAGTCATTTCCCGTCGCAAGCCGCCATTTTGAAAAATTCTGTATAGCTGATTACGTAGTAGAGGGGTTTCCCCATCTAATTCGCAACCTCAATGCCAGGAAAAACTTTGCTGCTCACCGTACCACGACTTTTAACATGGTATTTAGGTACAAAATTTGACCACGCTGAGCGAGTAGCTAGCTAGGGAGCTGCGCTACGGAGATTTGCGTGCAGCGCGACATGGGCCGGGAGCCGGAGATTTGCGGGCAGCGCGCCACAGAGCTTGCCAATAGCATACAGCGTGCTGACAGCTGGGGCGCAGTGAGTGACATGCCTACTATTAGGTTTACTTTATAACTGCAACTCCATTTATCCATACCCTACATCACAATCTAAAGCTCACATGAAGCTGAACACCAATAAACTCTATCAGGCCGATGGCTATGTTATTCAAGAACTTCTCAAGGTCAAGTGTTGTCTATAACGTCTCGAGGGCAGAACCTTTCATTAACCCTAATCCCACTGGGTTATTTTGGTCACTTGAGTCCACTGGGGGGGGGGGGGGGGGGGGGGGGCTGTTTTGGCCCCCCCCTCAAATCTCGGCAACGAATGGACCGATCGACTTGAAAATTGGCACACACGTAAAACAAGTCAAGTATAATAAGAATATGAACAGAAAAAAAAATTGGACCATTATTTTTTTTTTTAATAATTAATTAAAATTTTGAATATGCAAATTTTTGACGAATTTGGGAAAAAATTGGGATTTTCATCTAAAATCAAAAGAAATTACAGGATTTCTTCAGGTTTTCTGTAAAAATAGTTTCAAATGATGTTATTCATCATATCCATGTTTTTTATGGTGATAAAATATATCACTAATTTGCATAAATATGCAAATTAGTATTCCCGGATTTATCCACATTGTTTTCATTCTTATGTATTTTATTGTTTTTTTGTTGTTGGTTTTTTTTTAAAGAAGAATTTATCTCTGAAGTGTATGAATTCAACTAATAACAAAGAAATAATACAAATTATAATTCAAAGTAACAATTATAACAGATTTGGAGTTTGCATGGCATCGGATATAGGAATTACATAGAAACCTGTACAAAAATTACATTTTTTTGTGACGGACAAGCAATTATCGACATCTAAAATCAGTTATACAGGTCCGACCGGGGTGAATTATATATCAAAACATGCGGGAGACTTGAGAGAAAATAGTCATGAAGTTTGAACGTGAAATTCCAAACGGTCTAGATGCACGTCGAAAAAAACGACAGGGGGGGGCCAAAAAGGCCCCCCCCCCCCCCCCCCAGTGGGATTAGGGTTAATATTTCTTTAATTTTTAATTTAACTCCAGGCCACTAAAGCCCACATCAAGCTGAACACCAAGAAGCTATATCAGGCCGATGGCTACGCTGTCAAGGAGCTTCTCAAGGTGACCTCTGTTCTCTACAATGCCATGAGGACAAAGGTCGGAGGCGGCGATGCTGATGACGACGATAACACCAGTGCCATGTCCTTTGACATCTCATCAAAGGTGAGCAAGAAATATGCTTATAAATCAATTATAAAACAATAGATACCTAAACAATTAGGAACAATAAAAACAAGTCTGACTTCATAAATACCTGTTCAGGATAAATATACTGAACACTACATGAGAATGAATTTGTGATTTACACCATCTATATAAGAGGTGCGATCAATTAAAGATCCTAGATTGAAAGAATTGTTATTCATGAATATATTTTATTTATTAAACAAATTGATTTTCATTTTATTTTGTGACCATGTATTCTTTCCAATTCATATTTTATTGTGCTTCCTATTTGAAATTTTGAATGTATTTTATGATTTGAGCTGAATAGTATTCTGTCAAACTCTATATCACTATAATTTTAGATCCAAGACTTGAAGGCATCCAGGCAACTCGCTTCAGAAATCACGTCCAAAGGAGCCAGCCTCTATGATCTGCTGGGCAAGGAAGTGGAATTAAGAGTGAGTGTGATAATTTGATAACTTCATATTCTTTTGAAGTTGTTGTATCTCTTGTTCTAAACAAAAGATCTAGCGATATGTTTGATCAGAATTCAGTATTTAAAGCTTCAGAAATCACGTCCAAAGGAGCCAGTCTGTATTATCTGTTGGGCAAGGAAGTTAAAGAGTGAGAATGATAATTAGATTAAATGCTTAAACCGATTTTTTACAAAAATGAGATACTTGCGATAAAACCTGCTGAAAATATATAATAAGAACATTTGTAATACTTGGGCTGTAACACTATTTTTGTTTGTCTTTACCAGGAAATCCGGACCATGGCCATCAACAAACCTCTTGAGATCAATGAGATTGAGAAGAGTTTACGGGCCAGCATCAAGGCTGTAGAGGTGAGTAAACTCCTACCTATTCAATTTTGTTTGGGCTTAAAAATATTTGAAAGGAAAAAACACTTCTGTGACCATTCAGAATGCATGATTTTCGATGCAATCATACTGTCTATTATCTTCAAACATCTTTGTTCTTGATAGACACAATTCTGACGTATACTATTTTGTTTGGGTTTAGACATATTTGAAAGAAAAAAACTTGTGTAACGTTTCAGAATGCATGAATTTCAGAGCAATCGTACTGTTCATTATCTTTATTTGAACCCCAAAATCCATTTGTTATTTATAAGCCTAGTCTGACCTACACTTTTTTGTTTGGGTTTAAAAATATTTGAAAGTATACAAGTTTTGTGACCGTTCAGAATGCATGAATTTTCAATGCAATCGTACTGTTCATTATGTTTACTTGAACCTCCTAAACCCATTAGTTTTTAAAGATAATTAACATATGTATCTTTATTATAAACAAATAATAATATAAAACAAAAATGTTCTGAGAGGTCATCTTTAATACTTATTTCATTATTTTGTCTTTGTAGCAAAATGTTCAGAAGACACAAAAGATGCTTGAGAATGTTGCGTCTGACGAAGCGAACCTCGAGGCGAAGATTGAGAAGAAGAAAGCAGAGCTGGAGCGGAACAACAAGCGTCTAGCAACTCTGCAGTCCGTCAGGCCGGCCTTCATGGACGAGTACGAGAAGCTAGAGGGCGATCTCCAGAAACAATATGAGGTTTGTAGAATGCTTACTTCAATTATATAAGAGTTTCCGGTAATGCCCAGATTCACTACAAACCATGGTTTAAACCATGGTCTACATATGATGACATAAATGGTACCCTGGGGTACCAAACGAATATCCGCCATTTTGTTGAATTATTTATTTATTTTTTAGGGCTGTACCAGGGTATAGCGTGCATACAAGCGCGCGCTGCACTTCATGCACAACGCAATACGGTTGTGCTTTAAGTGGACACAAGATGGCGCTTCACAACGCGGTACCCCGGGGTACAACGGTACCCTGGGGTAACGCGTGTGTCGTCATATATGGAGTGCCATTTGTAAACTGATGGAGAAAGAATGTAAACTCCTTACTTGTTAACAATGTTGATGGTACACATTTACTAAATGCACCAAATAAATGTTTGTCTTCTCAGAAGGTAAAATTTGCTGGTTAGCGAGCACAGTCATATGATCATTAGAAATTAGGAATTGTGTTACTTGTCTACGAGCAGCACTCCATAGATGTAGACCATGGTTTAAACCATGGTTTGTACAAACCTCCTTTGTGAACCCGGGCCATAGAGTTTGAAAATTTCATTGCTTATAATTAAAAGTAATAGTGATGATGATTTTACCCCCTGCCGGTAGATGGAGACCAAAACAACAATCATTTCATGAAATAAAATGACATTGCACAAATGCCTTATTTTTTATTACATTAATAAGTGTCACAGGTCAAAGCAATTAGTATATGATATCTCAATAAACGTAGACAATGTGATCATGATCTCCAACATTACTGAGAAACATAGCATCAAGGGGGAGAGAGATAATCTGATAATAATCTCATCACTTTGTGTTCTGTCTCTGCCATACAGGTGTTCATAGAGAGATACAGGAATCTGACGTATCTTGAGCAGCAGCTGGAGGAGTACAGTAGAGCTGAGCAAGACAGATTTGAGGTAAGTTTTATTAGTTGACAGATGATAACTTAAAACAAATTCACCAGAATATATATTTTGGATTTACTAAAGAACATGTAATGTTCATCATTTCCACATAGTAACTGCTATGTTGATCATCATCAGCAGCAGCACCAATACCAATACCACAACCAACAAAGCACAATGTTCGTACTACTTCCACCTCAATATGATGTTGATTTTGATTCATCCAGAAATCAAATCTATTCAAGTGGACTATTTTTTGATAGAACATTTTGTAAAATTATATCTTGCTATTATATTCTAGGAATCTGAAAACACCCTAAAACAGATGCAGATCCACTCAGGGTAACCTGGTGGGCCTTGTATCCATTCTGTTGGAATGGCAACAAAATCTAGTTTGGATCCAGATGACGTGTTGATGATCTTGGTAATAATTTTTGCTTGCTTTTCTAGGAGTCTGAAAACACCCTAAAACTAAATACAGATCTGGTTCAAAAGTGAAACTTGGTTGACTCTCTATTGACTCTGTTGTGGGAATGGCAACAAAATCTAGTAGGGAATAGGTTGAAATATTGAAGATTTTGGTAGAGCAGAACCTATTTGGTAATCATTTTCTTGCTTTTCTAGGAGTCTGGTGGGCCACTCTGTGGCTGGAATGTCAACAAAAATCTAGTAAGGTTGAGAATGTTGAAGATCTTGGTAATCTTATGTTCTTGCTTTTCTAGGAGTCTGAAAATAACACGGAACAGATAAAGAGCCGGTTACAGGAAACTGGTGGGCCTAGTATATTCCCTGTGGGAATGGCAACAAAATCAAGTCTAGAAGTAGGTTAAGTGTTTAGGATGTTGGTTATTTTATTCAAACCTTTTTCGCTAGAGCAGGTTTGATTGTGTTATTTCTTGCTTTTCTAGGAGTCTGAAAACACCCTGAAGCAGATGCAGAGCCAGTAACGGCACCCTTGGGCCCTGTTTTACAGGCAAGATTGGCAGTCTCTATAGCTAGGTGGTCTTTCTAAACAGGTGGTCGCTAGAGCAGGCTTGACTGTATTATTTCTTGCTCTTCTAGGAGTCTGAAAACACCCTGAAGCAGATGCAGAGCCAGTATTACGGCACCCTTGGGACCTGTTTTACAGCCAAGATTGGCAGTCTCTATAGCTAGGTGGTCTTTCTAAACAGGTGGTCGCTAGAGCAGGCTTGACTGTATTATGTCTTGTTTTTCTAGGAGTCTGAAAACACCCTGAAGCAGATGCAGAGCCAGTATTACGGCACCCTTGGGCCCTGTTTTACAGGCAAGATTGGCATTCTCTATAGCTAGGTGGTCTTTCTAAACAGGTGGTCGCTAGAGCAGGCTTGACTGTATTATGTCTTGTTTTTCTAGGAGTCTGAAAACACCCTGAAGCAGATGCAGAGCCGGTTACGGCAGGAGGAGGACAGGATCAAGTTGACCGATGAGATCCTGGGCGATGAGGAGATGAACGGCCTCGACGTGGTGGACGATGCCGAGGAGAGCGAGAGCGAGGACGAGGATGACGAGGATGATGATGCGGTGGTGGAGACGACGGCGAAAGGAAAGTTCAGGCAAGGTGAGGATGTCAGAGTTATTTAGGAGGGATACAAACTAAGTGCTTTTAAACACTGTATTAAGTGCTATATCATTGCAATGTATCATTATTATTATACGATACATCAAACAATCATTGTACTTAGATAATTCAAGTGACTATAAAATGCGTACAATTTTGATGTTGAATACCATTTAAAAGATATGATATTTATTTTGTGAAATAAAAATTAAAACAGGTAACAAGACTATTTACTTGGAATCATCATCAGATCTAAAATAAAACTCTTTGAATGTAAAACATATATGTGTAACATGCTATGAACTCATTAATTAATGTGTTTTATGTCTAATTTTGTGAAATGTGTTTGTTGAAATCCCTGACAGCTGCTCCTCAACCACAACAGAAACCAAGAGTCTTCGGCAACATGGGTGCTGATCTCAGTGATGATGTGAGTACAGGGTTCACACAGGGCCTGGACAATCTGGAAAGTCATGGAATTTGACTTTTTTGTGTTTTCCAGGGAAAATTGTAAAATTATCTCATGGGTAATGGAAAGTCACAGAATTTCTTTATATCTGCACTAAAATACAAATCAAATTAAGATTATTCAAACTTTTTTTCTTCATAGAAACGTGGTGAAAAGTCATGGAAAAGTCATGGCATTCTTGCTATAAAGGACATAGAATTTGACTTGAAAATAAGTGTACGAGTACCGTATTTGTCGGTGTATTACCCGCTCCGATGTATTAACCGCACCCCCAACTTTGGCCGTTTTTCCATGAAAAAAAAAAAAATTTGATAGTATAATTCTTGATTTTTAGTCTTTAGATGGTCAGCATTTTCTTAGGAAAGGTACCAAAAATAGCTTATCTATCAGAGAATTTTGCCTATGAATTTTGTTTTATTTACTGAAGTCTCCGATATAAATAAAGAAAATTATCAGGCCTTCTTCACAGCAGAAGAATCTATAACTTCTGTTGAATAATTTGCCACACGGATCACTACACATGGGACTACATAAAACGTTAGACAACAAAACGAAGATTTCACCAATAAAACAATCAGAACGGAGATTTAAAAAAAACTGTACCTTAATGTTATTCCTTCTTTCTAGTTCAAATTATGTTGAATCTACTCTTGAAAACTGTTTCAGAAATAGTAAGTAATAATAGCGAGTAATACGGCATACGATCGTCGTCGACATGGATGAAACGATTCTCAAACGTTGACATCCAGTCCGCCCTCTATCGGTACAGCCCGCCATATCACTCGTACAGCTTGCGTGAAGGTTTTGGGTCTATTTTTGTTACGCGAGATCCATCCGCCGGGAATTGGGGAAATCCCCGGCGGATGGATCTCGGGTAACAAAATAGACCCGATAACCTGCACGCAAAGTATATGAGTGATATGGCGGGCTGTATTGGAGCATCGGCGGCCGGGGGTCGCGCGTGTCTCGTCGGGAAAGAGAATCCCCGCCTGCTCGGCGCGGCCAAGTGCAAGCGCCAGTCGCGCGGGTGCATGTTATATTTAGGATTCGTACTAAGATCGAAGCAATGATCGTGAATCTTCCAAGCCGCTTTCGCAGCAACAACAAGCAATATTTAGGAAGAGGTAAAAGAGAAACATAAAAGACACTGCATGACTTGTTTTGGGGGGAATATGCTTGTATTTTCAGTGCATCGTATGAGTATTAATGCCTTGCTGAGGTGGAATTTGGTCACTTGTGAATCTTATCTCCGTGTATTAACCGCATCGTATTAGGGCCCGGCGCTGGCTAGTCAATTTGCGTGTACAATTTTCCTATCTCCGTGTATTAACCGCTCCCCCCATTTTGGAGCTTTTTTTTGGAGAAAAAAGGGGCGGTTAATACACCGACAAATACGGTATGCTGTTTTTCATTTGATCAGTTTATAAAAGATTGCATCAAATGCTAGAAATTTACCTTTTTTACCTTTTGGCCCAATTGGATAAGTACAAATCCAAGATGTTCACATTTGAGTGGCCCGAAACCTGATTGGCCCCAATAAAGAAAAACATTATAGATTTTTGTATTTTTTGTTGTCTGTTCGGGCAAGTAGAATTTAGCAATAAATAGCTTCATGAAACTCCCATAGCCTGAAGCTAATGTTCAGTGGTCTTGGTATCAAAATTAAAATGTAAATGGTTTCGTATTTGCCATTGACCTTCATCACAAATTATTTACTTTTATTTATGTTAGGACCTATGATGTCAACATAGTTTTGGTTGTATTTGTAATACTATAATATGTGTGGTCTATTTAACTTAACTCAAAGGAAAATTAGAACAATTCAATCATTTCCCCTTTTTCTTATAAAATGACTGCATGTATACAGTCTTGTAATTTGTTATCTCATGTACTAAAATAATAAATCTATTAATATTCTTATCATTTCCTTTCCTATCAGGAGAGTGGGTCTTCAATAGATGATGGCGACAGCATCAGCGTGGATGACGACGATCTCCTTGACGACCAGGATGGCAGTGATGACCTCAAGGTCAACGGTCCGTCAGGCAAGGGAGCAGACGAGGACAGCGATGATGACTTCTAGGTCATGCGACAGTCATGTCTGAAATCGATGAACTTTGACTTCTATGTCCTTTACATTCTAGGTCTTGACTTTTGACCTTTGAACTTTGAACATATTTTCAAGGTGCAGGCCTTTGGCCTTTGACCCCCTTGTTCTGTGAACAGATTATTTCAAGAAATAAATGCAATTCAAAGTAGACTAAAGACAGCAATGATGACTTCTAGGTCATGCGACATTCATGTCTGAAATCTTTGAACTCCATGTCCTTTACATTGTAGGTCTTGACTTTTGACCTTTGAACTTTGAACACATTTTTCACAGGGCAGGTTTTTGGCCTTTGACCCCCTTGTTCTGTGAACACATTATTTCAATTGATGAAATAACTGCAATTCAGAGCAGACGAAAGACAGCAATGATGACTTCTAGGTCATGCGACATGCATGTCTGAAGCCCATGAACGTTGAACTCCATGTCCTTTACATTGTAGAAAGGTCTTTGACTTTTGACCTACTTTTTCTGTGAATGCACATTATTTCAATGGATGAAATTCCATTCAGAGCAGACTAAAGGTCTTTGACCTTTGACCTACTTTTTCTGTGAACGCACATTATTTCAATTGATGAAATTCCATTCAGAGCAGATTAAAGGTCTTTGACCTTTGACCTACTTTTTTGTGAATGCACATGATTTCAATTGATGAAATTCCATTCAGAGCAGACTAAAGACAGCCATAATGACTTCTAGCTCCTTTTAGGTCATGTGACACTAGTGACTTCTAGGTCATGTGACACTTAGGACCTCTAGTACATGTGGCACTTGGAACCTCTAGGTCATGTGATATTTCTGACTTCTAGGTCATGTGACACTTGTGACTTTTAGTGATCACTTATAAGTAGTGATGCCCAAGGAGAACCCTACGACTAGAAGTGACATGAATTTATTCACAGATCAGTGACAGTAAGCAAACATGCTAGAAATTGGTTTCCCTTTAACCTCAAACCTTCTAACTCTTGATCCAGACATGTCTCCATTTGAAACATTTCAATTGTTTTAACTAAGCTAATTTCAGGCTGAAAAGGATCAACTATTTGTTTCAAACGAACTGATTTGACAATACTTTTATTTATTACCAGCAAGAAAAAGGAAATTAATCATGAAAGGCACTATGATTTCCTCTACATACGTCAAGTATACATGTTCCAATCAGATGTGATTAATATAATGGCTTTATAATGGCTTAATAATGTTCACTATAAGAAAGCATTATACTATCAAGTGAAATGTTTTTAGTTGTTTACCTGTTCTTTTTCAGTACAGAGTTTGTTCCAAATATATATGTTAAAACGCTAAACCGTGATGGTTTATTATACAAATTTTAGCCTAAAATCATGCCTTTGATATTGCTTTTGTGTTATTCAAGTCATGCATAATGTTGTGTGAAATCTGTTGAACCCCCCAAAAATACACATTTGTAGGCTTTTGAAACCTATTCTTAACCCTCAGTCTTAGATATTTTTCAAATTATATATTCAAAAACACTATCAAATTTCATATTTATTCATAATAAAATGTTTGATTTTCAATTGAAATGGAAAAAAGAAGATATTTTCATATTTGAAGAAGTTTTACCAGTGATTGGTATGAAATTTGTTGACACGTTGTCCCATGAATCTGATGTAAATGTATGTACTTATACTCAACGTTGTAAATATAAGATTATTAAACTATTGCAAATATATATTAGTATTCATGTGTGTATTCTTTTATCAGACTTAAGAGAGAACTCTCTCCAAGACAAAGCATTCCTACAGATTCAACCCATCACACACAGAGTAGTCTTGACCCAATCTAAATGGTATTTTAGTGTGCCTTGCCTTACAACTCGACTCCAGTGTTACTATTCAATGAACTTTAAAATGGAATTAAAACCAACGAACTTAGTGTCATGGGGCATTTCGGGAATATACTAATACTCAAGTGTACCTTTAATGTGTTGCATTTCTGTTGGATATTCTCCACCCTTTTAGTTTAAAATATGTATAACATTTCTTTTCGTGCGCAATTCTTTGCCTGTATTGCTGAAATAAAAAGCTTATGTTTACCATGACGTATACATGCACTGTGCAAATGGATTGCGCATGAATAGACATGGGGTTTGGCACACACACACACATACACACACAAACAACGTTGTTCAAATACTATTTGTTATAAACGGTCCAATGCGTTTACATAATTACAACAAGGATCTGGATGAACCTCCTTTTTTATTGAAATTGAAATGTGCATGCTCCAAACAATGAGAAAACGTCATGGCGGATTGTAAGGAATGTTGAATTAACTCTTTAATATAATATTGTTATGAAGTTTGAGTAGAGCTTTGGATTGAAGCAACCTCTAATGTTGATTCAAAATAATCTTTTGATCCTGTCATGTGGATAGGGTAGGCCTTATATTGGAAACGAGTTGGAGGAGGTTATGCTTGAACACCATTGGACAATGTAAAACAAATTTTAGTTTGATTAATTATGGAGAATAATTTCAAGTTGCAAGCATGTGTTCCATTTCCAACTAGACAGAGTGCACTCAAGGAGTGCATACCTCCGCCAACGCCAGGCGCAGAACACACAGACAAACATGCAAAACAGACGAACACACTAACACGTACACTAACAGACGAACACACGAACAAACGGGACCGAAAACATAACCTCCTCGGCGGAGGTAACAAGAACAGAGCACAACTCATAATATACCGTAAGTCAAACACAAACTGTACAACGTATAGTACAAAACAATTTATGATAGTGTACGTTTTATTTTGTCCTTGTATGTACGATAAAGTACTAATATTAAATTGAAATTGTGCGACTGCCATTCAAAAACAAAAAATGTAAAGAAAACACAAGAAATCTATGACAAGGGGGATTTACATAAGACGGATGAGATATAAAGTGATATTAACTAACTCATTACATTGACTTCGCATCTAAACACTTCAATCAAACATATATCTATAACATTATTTATAAGGAAAGATACATTTTGAAAACCAAAACCTGTCCCATGCTTGAATTGGTATAATATGCGAATACAACGAGGTATTAGAGTTATAAAGTATTTTGACAACGGCACAATTATGGCTCCCTTAAATTATGCCAGATGTCCAGGGGGTTAGGGTTTATAGTAATTTTGCACTCTCAAGTTGTGGTTTATCGTTTGAATTGATATATTTTGTTGTTGAATTTAATACAACTCAGACTGACACATACATATCTGTTAATAAACAATCAAATAAGTTTGAATGACAGTTTCATATTTCTTCTTTTCTAATACATCATGTTAATTTTGTGAAAATTTAGTTTAAACACATACATTACATAATTCAGAGTACAACCATATAGAATCAACCTCCGTTCAACATTAACACTCAAATACAACAATATATCATGTTTATAATATAGGCCTACTGTGAGTCAACTGTATAGTTAAAAATGATGCTGATATGTGTTAGATATATACTTATAAAATGTAAATACATGTTATTTCATGATATGTATTGATTATTAGAAAGTATGAAATTAGTCGAATCGAAAATGTGAAATTATAAACTCCATAACATGAACAATACAGTGTTATAATTAACCCGGGCCTACATAATAAAAGAGTAAATTAAAGTGTTGCTAATAATATATGCATATTTAAAACGTGAGCTACGAAGTCTCGAATACAACACTACAACAATTCATATTGATTGTAATCTACTGCGATATCATATAGACAGTACATGTTCATCTTGTACATAAAAAACAAGATAATGCTAAGATATGCATATAGAAAAAACAAACGATCTATGATCTATGATCTATAGAGTAATAAAACAAACATATTGAAATACTAAATATATGATAATATTTAAATACATTTAGAATAAGCAATACAAAATTAAGAAAACGAAATAACTATTTATAATATGTTCTCTTTAAACAATTGAAGATGAGAGTGATGTTGAGACATATACATGCAAACATTATAATCTGACATTTTGATTATGAAATTTGAAGTATCATTTCAATTAATATTTTATCTTATATAAGCAGGTGTATTATAATTTGATTTTTTTTTCTTTGTTTCAAGTTGTATGACAAGTGTTTTGAAACCTTATTTAAATACAGTATGCAAACGTTGACAATGTTCTCATGTCGAAATCAAAATTGTTCATGTGACGTATACAGAAGTGTGACTGTATTGAGAGTTATACATCATCTTCATCAAACGCATCAATATTTACATGTAGATCATGCATTATACAATCTTGCATTTCATTCATGTTAGTTTTAGAAGTTGATGTGATATTTATATCAAATAGCAAGATTGTCATTTCATTTCATTTTTAATTTTCTACAAAGTATTCATGGAAGTCAATATAAGCAAGATACAACAAGGAATTATTTACAAATGCGAAGCAAACATACTATGGCATAACTAATGGTTAAAAATGAAGAGCGCTGCTGTAAATCATTTCAAAACGATAGTGTGACAGGTTCGATTTATTATTATTATTATTATTATTTATTCGACCAAAAAGGATAATACAATGTAAAATACAACACAACTACGTATATATACACATAATACAAAAATACAAGTTATAAGACTGAAGAAAATAGACAAAGAAAATAGTGAGGAGCAGTGTGTGGGCCAGGGTTCACAAAAGTAAGTACATTACTGTTGCCCTAGGGCATGTGAACCCTCACACACTGGCTCCAGAAGATGCAGCATTGCGGAACATAAATCAATAAACGTATACGAAGATTTATCAACGTCCAAATTTAGCTAAATAATAGAGAATGCATTGATGAAATGATTATATCAATTAATGTGGCTCATACTTATATGGATATACAGAAAATATAAGTTATACAAAGAAAACATGCACTGTATGTTTCGCGGTAATAAGACATTGGACATTAGTACTACCGCTCCATCGACTAAAGCAAAGTTGCATATTAAATAATTGAATAACCTTGGTAGCCAAATTGAGCCTACTGAACAGAGAGGATAGACAACTTTAAAATGAATAAGTTAATAATGATTCTAACATTTAATGTGGCTCATATTTATATGAATGTAAGGAAAATATATTAAGTATGAGTTATAAGTAAACATGCTTTGTTCTACATGTTTCGCGGTAATAAAGAATATGGCATTAGTATATACCGTATATATATTACCGCTCCCTCGACTAATTATTATAAGACCCAGACCGTGTAAAATGACACGGAACAATACTAAAGCGAAGTTGCATAATTATCAAATTATTGCAACCTATTGATGAACAGAGAGGATATATGACTTTAAAGGGACAGGTCCCCTTTTACAAAACGTGTCTGAACAGCTTTCAGTTGACGGATGGGGATCAATGTAACACGCAAAAAAAAAATCAGAGCGAACAGCCCTCTAATTTGGATTCTACGAATGAAAAACGAATGCGTCCCTCCATAACTATATATCGGTCAATAAAGGAGTTCAACTGATTTAGCATAATATTACTACAATATAGTACTAATTCTCGTAAAGGTATTGTGAAGCCGACATTTTGTTAACGTATGTCACGGAAAAAGATCTCAAAATAAAGAATATATAATAACATGTAGTCAGTTTAAGCGATGTTTGTGTATTTTGCTTGGTAAACGCTCACACATTAGTACTTATGCGCGGGTCACGTAGGGGTCATGCATACCGATCTGGCACTCTATGAAATCTGTGTACGAACTTACTCACCGGCCGAAAATACGTATGTACCCATTAAACCGACGTCCCTCAGTTTATTCAGTTTTAGGTCTATAACTCCACGAAAAGAGATTTCAAGCCCTAATTTTTTCAGGCATGCTATTAAACGACATTTCCTTTCATATAAGACAATAACCTCGCAACTTTTGAATTTTGGCTTGCAAAAGAGGATCTCTCCCTTTAAAAGGAAAAGGAATGCAGGGAAAGGTGACAAATAGTATATCCCCTAATGTAGTACAAATAAATGTTGTGAAATTTTTTGCTATAATCTTGGAAACAGTTTTTAATTTGGTCTACATACATTACTGATGAGAAAAAGTGATGTTTCCATTTTTATTTTTGGTCCCAGGGTGCATTTTGGCGATTTTAAAGATAATTAGCTAATTTGCATATTTGTGAAATAAGGTCAGGGGTCATTTTTTATCTAGGAATAGTGCAATATTGTTAAAAACTGGTATTCTATGGTATTTTGGGGCAAGGATTCCATTTCCGGTGCTCGTTTGTAAGTGCTGTATGGGAAACGCTCTGAAATCCAAGATGGCTTCCCCTAATTTGCATATTTATGAATATTATTGGTTTTTCAGTGGCTACAGCCCCTAATAAGCAATAATTCTGGATTATTATATGTCAGTTATGTTCTAAGTATGTATTTAAGATATCAAAGATGAGTTGCCATCGTGGCAACCTCTAGCAATGCATATTATTTGCATAATTATGTATTTTACCTAATTTGCATATTCCCCCAAATAGAGTATATTGGATCCCGACAAGTAAAAAAGATAAGTAATACCAATTTTCCATGGTTTTGGGGGGCAGCAGATCCATTTTTGATACTTATTTACCTGTATCACCATGGCATCCATCTCAAATCCAAGATGGCTGCTCCCTAAATTACGCATGCTATGATACACGTCTATATTATTTCGGTTATATTAGATTGATATTATAATGTTTTGACTTTTAATTATTGGAATGAGCAACTAGAATACTTGAATCACAATGTAGTTGTTTGCTTTCAGTAAACAAATCATATTTTGATAAATTAAATGCCATTAAAGTAGCAAATAGCAATATTTACTTTAAAATGACAAAGGCGGCCATCTTGGATTTATGTTGGTTGCCGAGGTGATACAGGTAAATAAGTATCATAAATGGATTTGTTGCCCCTTAAAACCTTGGAAAAGTGGTATTACTTGTCTTTTTTACTTGCCGGGTTCCCAATATACTCGATTTGGGGGAATATGCAAATTAGGTAAAATACATAATTATGCAAATAATATGCATTACTAGAGGTTGCCACGATGGCAACTCATCTTTGATATCTTAAATACATACTTAGAACATAACTGACAAATAATAATCCGGAATTATTGCTTATTAGGGGCTGTAGCCACTGAAAATCAATAATATTCATAAATATGCAAATTAAGGGCAGCCATCTTGGATTTCAGAGTGTTTCCCATACAGCACTTACAAACGAGCACCGGAAATGGAATCCTTGCCCCAAAATACCATAGAATACTAGTTTTTATCAATATTGTACTATTCCTAGATAGAAAATGACCCCTGACCTTATTTCCAAAAAATGCAAATTAGCTCATTATCTTTAAAATCGCCAAAATGCACCCTGGGACCAAAAATAAAAAATGGAAACATCACTTTTTATCATCAGTAATGTATTTAGACCAAATTAAAAAGTGTTTCCAAGATTATAGCAAAAAAAAATTGCTGCTTTACATAACCTGATAGACTAAAAATGGCAGCATCTTTGACACTAGATGGCAGACTGTTCCACACTCTAGGCAAACGACGTGATGGCGAACAAAAAAAAGATTGTGTTCTAGAAGTTAGATGCTGAAACGTCAAACTGTCAGGGTGTCGAGTATTCACAATTATGTTTCAAGAGAGCATTAAACAACCACATACACATCACATTTAAGAACAACAAAGCGTATACAATACGGTACGGTATACGTGTAATATGAAATATACATTTTCTCATCAAATGTATCAAGTTGAATTTTAAGTGAGTTGAAACGAAACATCTCATACACCATGGAAACCTACATTTTAATTATACAGGCTAATAAAGATAATGTACCACTTTCTATATGCATAAGGAGTCACACCTTTTACAACGATAGTTTGTGATCTATGAGAAAAAGACACACTCATCTTTTTCTCATACATCACAAACAAGTTTTTTCCATGACATACGCGAAAGTGCAATTGGGTAGAGTCTAGTACATGTAAATGTGTAATACAATATCATACATATGAATACTGAACATGTTAACGTTTTCATAAAACGCATGATGTGAATAACAATTGTATTGAAGCATATACAGTCTTTAAAACGTCATTAAATTTATAACCGTTTGTTAAAAATTATAATCACTGATAATACGAATATCCGATTAGTAATAATTTAAAAGTTAAGTAAAGGAAGATTTATCAAGTCAATATATAACTAGGTTCATCAATTATATATCGGTAATTTGAATTAAGTGTAATATTATTATGATAAAGCACACGCCATTAGAACATGTCAGTGAGTAGTAATGATAGAAAACGATGTAATTGAGTAACATATTCACCCATACAAATTATAGAAACTTGTCAGTATAAAATGAAACAAAAGGATTTGGGCACACAGTATCAAGCAAACAAATATATATGAAAATAAATAACTTCACCTTGTCTAAAAAGTGTTAATTTATAGTCGAGGGCTGCATAGTTTACTATTAGTCTTAACATAATTTAGTTAAACGTATCATGCCTGTATAGCCTATCTACTAAGATTAGCGATAGCAGGAAAATAAGTTGGCCAAATATGATTAAATTAAAGTAATATGACTTTGACAGAAAATTATTATATCAACTTCTAGAATGGGATTATTTTGTCCTTGTTGGGGGCGGGGGGGGGGGCATACGATGTGTGTGTGTGTGTGTGTGTGAGGGGGGGGGGGGGGGGGTAGGGTAGCTAATCCCCTGCCTGTGCGTCTATAATCATAATTACGAGGAAACAGCAAAGTACAAACAACACAACTGCAACAGTTCACAATCATATCGTCCACTGTGACAACCGAACCGGGATAAGTATTATGGTACCCTTTCAAACAACCTGCTTTCGATTTTAGAGTGTTTTGCGAAATAAGAATGATGTTTATACATGAAATCAACGGTGAATTTGACAAAACAGTTATTAAACAGGGCCCCGTATACGTCATGACCACATGCAGTGCAGGGGAAGATACAATACTCAATACGCAACCAAGGGGTAGGGGGGGGGGGGGCGGTGCATTTAGGTAGCGGCTTCAGAATCACTTCTGTATGATTTCTCGTAAACAGTGAGTGTGCCTCTTCCATGTATTGCGACAATACGGCCTGACGGGGTAACATCGAAAGATGAATCGTCATGCGAGCTAACCTTTGACCAACTATCGTTCGTACATACTCCATCTTCAGTTACCTGGTACATGCCATGATCCTCTGCTTTTGTGTAGATCATGCCAGTTAGTTTATCCACAGCGATATCCGAATATTTACCACATCCAGGGAAGGGCTGAGGAAACTCTTTGACTTCCCCAGATTGGTTAATCTGCATTAACGGATACGGGGTGTATCGATAATGCACGAGCATATCTCCGGAAAGCAAGGTCTTGATTCTCAAAGGAGAAAGGCCGCAAAATTTTCCGGATGCTAGACGTCCTAGAGGGATCTTCCCGATGATCGACGCCTGCCCGTGGACATCGAGGGAAGGAACTATCGTAAGTAGGTTTGAAGATATTAACAAATTTGGGTTAAGTCCTGTGTGAGTGGGTACAAATTTATTTTCTATCGCAATGATCTGTCCATCTGCGTTGGTATCAATAGGAAAGTCTGGACATCGGCTGATAATGCGTACTCCCGCTAGAAATGGTATAGAGATCTCCTTCACTAGTCGCCAGTCTCGGGTATAAAGGGTGATATATTCTTCGTGTTTCCCATTTATACATCGACCTCCTCCAATAGCAATCATATCGTCTTTTAAGACGACACATGCTGCAATCCTTTGAGCATGGTCAACACACGGTTCGATTGTGCGCAGTGTCGTATCTCGTAGATTTGCTTCAAACACGCCACTTTTATCGACCTGATAGTCGTGCCTCGTTGTCAAGACGACATGACAATCATCAGTACAACCACAAATAACGAATGTCCTGTCTTCGGGAAGCTCGGAGGTATCAACAACTGTCCAGGTTCCGACGTGCCCATCGAGTCTTCCTGTGGTGATGGAACACTCGGGATCTCTGAAATATTTGACTGTGAGTACGTTCCTAGTGAGGGTCTTCTCCCTCTCTATGACTTTATCGTATTCAGACATGTTTCGCAGGTCAGCCGAATCCCGGAAGTTCCTTGTTTCAAGAAGGAGTGCCATATCATCTTTCAGAAGCGCCTCTGCCTTCTCCATATTGCAGGAAATCGATCGGTCAGGTAAGTCGGATTTCTCCTTCAGCTTTTCAGTTAATCCATTGAGCTCCTTTCTGTAGGTATTCTGAATTCCTTCAAGATCAGCTATTATTTCTTGTCTCCTTCTTTCCAGAGGATGTCGTCTCTCGTCGGCCTTCTCTCGCACCCGGGTAAGCTCCTCTCCTCTCTTTTCGTTAATCTGTCTGATATCGTCGTCGGCTTTCTGGTTGATTTTCAGCTCTATCTCGAGTCGTTCCTTCTCAATCTCTTTTTCGATCGCGACATCGAAATGGGCATTGACCTCGCGCTCAATTTCTTTAAGACTTTCCTCCACTCCGTGCCAGATGGCATCTTTCTCTTGCAGAAGCCTCGTCAACCCTGCCTGTGTCTGCGCAAGCCAGTGATGTGTGTCTTCCAACTGCTCTTTCTTCTCTCTAATAGCATCTTCGATGTCTTGCATGTGACATTGCTTGTGATGTACAGTATCGCACGAGATACAAGCTATCTGGGAGTGAACTTCGCAAAAGAATTCCATCTTTTTGTTGTGTTTGTCACAATGCCACGCATGCTTATGCTCTCTAGATTCTACGTTACACCCCTTCTTAGTCGCACAACCCTCACAGAGCTTCTGTTTTTCATTCACGTAGTACACAGCTCCTGATTTCTGCTCACACCCTTTCACCTCGCACTCCCCCTGATGACTAAAGGGAAAATTAGACGCCATTTTGCACTTTCTCGGGTAAAACTTGCTGATAGGTATAGGCCTGTTTAAATAGTCAATACATATATGGCTCAAACAAATTATAATTTGTATCGAAGAATGCCGACTCGAAATTATAATTTAAACTTAACTAGTCAGGACCTTCGGCTGCATGCTGACTGTGTACACAAATAAATCCTATTGAAAAGTAGGTCCACTGTCCTTGGTATAAATGCATCAACATTGGTACAACGGAACCTCTTTACAACGAACTCTCTTATAACGAAGTTCAGACTCTACGTATTTTAGTATTATATTACAAAGGAAACTGTAAGATAGAAATGTGTGCATCAAACTGCAATGCGTGTGACCACAGGTGCGGAGTTAGATTAGGATCATCTTCAGTTCCTGCATGTACTGTGAAAATAGATGTTGGTTTAATCCCACTATTTATGATAAATTCTACAAAATGATCAAATACTAAATACTAAAGTAAAACATGCAAAGAATAAATCTATTCTGCTCAACTCTTTTGATACTGCATACAAACTGAGTATTTGAGTACACACTACTTGCATCCGGGACTTCGGCGTACAATCAAAATGATCCCTAAATTGTTGTACCTGTCTACACCACTCTAATTATCACCCATCGAGGAGAACTTCAGTTTTCAGGGAAACCTTCACCCGTCCGGTACTCGATGATACTTAAATTACTTGACTCAATGAACTTGATGAATGATGGCAGGTTTGGCGAAAGGACAGTCAGGTTCCACGATGTTTCTTGAGAAAACGCCAACTGGCCGGCTACCGACCTCACCGTATTATAGGGATATACACGTCGTGAGACCCTGCACGGAATTAAATAAAAGTGAATCATCAGGATGATGATGAACAGTTTTGGGAAGATCGTGGTAAAACAAAATTAAATTGATTCTGATTCTTGAGAAAACGGCAACTATGTAACCGGCCACCGACCTCACCGTATTGTAGGGAGATGCACGCCGTGAGACCCTGCACGGAATTAAATAAAAGGAACATGATGAGGATCATCAGTGTTTGG
This sequence comes from Echinarachnius parma, assembly GCA_037951105.1. Taxonomy (NCBI): domain Eukaryota; kingdom Metazoa; phylum Echinodermata; class Echinoidea; order Clypeasteroida; family Echinarachniidae; genus Echinarachnius; species Echinarachnius parma. Next base: position 72,783 of record JBAMJV010008452.1, read on the forward strand.
AAGATCGTGATAAAATCCGGGGATAAAATCCCTTTTCAAGGCATTAAACAAGTTTGCAACTTCAAACATAGTGACTGTTTATACGAGGCGCCTGGTGAGGGTTAGGGGGCTGCCGCCCAACGGGAGTTGTTTAAGTGGCCTTATTCGGGCCAAACCAGGTAATTTTTCGGGCAAAATTATAATCATATTCGGGCAAGCACATGTCGTCATGTCATATTCCGCAAACTCGTGTCAAATTTGGGCAAAAGACCTCAGCATCCCGGTGGAAATGTGAAAACGCTTATTAATTCAAGTACGTATTTTCACCGGGGTATTTTCATGAGGATAACACAATTTTAAAAACGGAAATACTATTATTAATCTTACTATTATTAATACTTAAATTAAAATCCGAAGGAATTATCACTCTCATATGATATAAGACCCGCTTGGATAAAAACATCGTTGGACTTAATTAAACATGATTCTAGTAGACTTAAATTTAATTAAATCCAATAAGATAATGTTACTTTTTTTTTTCTTTTTTTTTCTTCATATATTAAGATTTCCACAAATTATATTCGTAATATACAAATCAAACATAGTAATATGAACATCTTATGTATACACAATGAAATTAACATAATAATTGAAGTTATAGAATTCAGAGTATACAAAAAGTAATAATAAACCAATTTAGAGTACTTATTTGAAATTTTGTAAAAGAAACAAAAAACATATGTGGGGGAACCTACATAAAAGCAGAAGCTTGTGGGAGTAGGTCCCACTTTAAATAATTATAGTCCGGTTTGGATGGATATATACATCTTTTGGAGGTAAGCAAAATCCTAGAATGCAAAAGAGTGGTCTTTACCTGTAGTTGATGGATGATTATGTTTCCAAGATGCTTCAGTTGGCGGTACGACATGTGCTCCATCGATAATTGCTCCTACAGTTTATTGGTAACACGTATTGTCATGGCTAATTCGGGGTTGCAGCTGGTTGAACGCGAATACTGCTAAATTTATCCAACATGCACTGATTATAATCATCAAATTTGGCCAACCTTCGGTGAATATCTTCACAGTATACGGCAATTAATATACGCATTTATTTGTAGGTCATCGTCTTCCAAAGTCGTATGACAGCTGTAATTCAAGTCCACGATGTCCGATGAATTCACGTAATTTGTGTACGTAGGCCTAAACGACTGCGTCACCATGTGCTTTGCTTCAGGTTCAAGCTGCGCCCGGATCGAAATTGAACACAATTTAGATTGTTCTTATACTAAGAAATCGAAACCAAACCCCCAAACAACTAAGTTAATAATGTTGGTACATTACGAAACGAAGAATTGCAGCCAACAGTATGCGGAAAATAAACAAAACTTCAGCCTTAATGTGTTGTATTTCGGTTAAATATTCTCCGCCCTTTTACTTGCTTACTAATTAAATTATACAACGTGTATTTCCGTGTGCATTATTGCCTGTATTGTTGATTTGTTAAAATATTGCTGTTTACGAATATATTATTACACCGTGATGAATTTGGTCATAACGGTGCAAAATGTGGATTGCGCATTCATATAGACATTGCACAATGTCGCGTAAAAAACCCCGTTTCAGATACTTCCTGTTATTTAACGGTCCAATGCTTTTACATAAAACACGGATGTGCAGGAAGCAGGCGTATTTAAGCGACTGAAAAACAAACAAATCCGTTTGAATGTCAGTTTCTTTTATTTGTATGTCTTATATATTTCTTATATGCTTTATTTCTTCTTATGCATGAAATTGTTAATTTATTGAAAATTAAGTTTAAATAGCCATGTATGACATTTAGCCTATAGAGTAAAATCATTCAAGCATTAACTTTCGTGTCCTTAATTATAACATAAACATTAAAATGCAACAATAGCGCATGTTAATAATACAACTGAAGTTAAAAGTGATGCTAAGATACCTGTTATTATTAATGGAGTCACAACTGTCACTAATTGATCCCTCTTCATCGAAATCATGGTTACGCACATCGCATGTGTATGTTTTGCTCGCCTAGTATAGCAGAGTTCGAACAAACACGTTTCTATCAGGTCAAAATGGTCGAAATACTGTCACTTAGCATTTTTGCTTAGCGGCCATTTGGAATATGCAAACTATATTCTTAAATGTTATACCATTGATGATTCAATAAATGCAATCATTCAATTATTTGACTCACAATAATTGTTTAACCCTTGGCCGATGGGAGGGGAGGGGGGGGGGGGGGGCATCGAAACGGGCTAATCGGATTCAGCATGCTGAAATATAATAATAATAATAGATCGTATGTGTATAGCGCCTAATTATACAGCCTGTAAGCGCTTATTATTATGTAAATTAGTCTGTTCCAAAGTTTTACTCAAAATATTCCCATTTTCCATAAATCCCTCTATAGACTATGCGTATTTTGGCTGGTTTTAAATATGTGTGAAAGTACATTTAGTAAGGCCTTATGCAGTGGCGTAGACAGGTTCTTACACCTGGGGGGGATGATTTGCCGTTCACCGGACCAAGACCAATTTGTTCGCGGCCGAGACCACCTGCCGAAATATTTCGAGACCAAGTGGCTGAGGAGGGGGGGGGGGGGGGGGGGGGGTTGAATGTTAAGATGGTCGTGACCAGGCGGCCCGGAAACAGTTTTGGATTGGGGGGGGGGGGGGCAAAACCTATGGGGGCTCACGATTTTGTGTGTGATGGGGCTCATGCCCAACCACACTCACAGTGCTGCCAACTTTGAGCCAGATGTGAGAGAGAGACATTGCAAGGAGCGAAGCGACCAAGCCCGAGGGAGCGAAGTGACTGAGCGGGGGGAGGGTGTGGGAGGGGGGTGTCCCCCCTCCCACGGTAGGGAGCTTTTGCATTTTTAGACTTGAATTGCGCAATCTGGTGCTTACCTAGATAGGAAATTCGGGCTTAAAATTGACTGTATCTGGGGAAAGCGTGTTATGATTTGATCGACCAGAAATTTTAAATATAATTATTTTCACGAAGAAAACAAATAATTGACACACTAATAAATATGCACCCCAACACAGGGAGCGAAATTACTGAGCGGGGGGAGGGTGTGGGAGGGGGGTGTCCCCCCCTCCCACGGTAGGGAGATTTTGCATTTTTGGACTTGAATGTATAAATTACTTTGTTAACGTTAGAATTAACAAGTCTTAGCTTATACAACTAATGTTTTCTTTCCCACTCGTATACAGATACATACAGAAAAAAATATATCCTTCCCTAAAACCTGGGGGGGGGGGGGGGATGATTGTACACGTCATCCCCCCCACCTTGTGAGGTGGGGGATGCATCCCCCTCATCCCCCCGTTGTCTACGCCCCTGGCCTTATGAATCAGAACGATTCCCATTAATGATTAAATACGTCAACTTATGAAATTTGACAATTTGCTCTGCTCATGGGTGCCCATGAGATCAGTTCCATTACATACAGTGGATTGAGAGATCGGCTTTTAAATTGTTTTTTTTTATTGTGACAGATGAAATATGTTTAGGTTAAATTACGCAAACTTAATATAACTTGGTTGATATTTCAACAGTATTCATGAAGGATATTATACTGCATGTTATTTTTTTACTTTGCAAATCTCCACCAATACTCTGTATTACCTTTTAAAAATGGCCAACTCAAAGGTCTATTCTCGTTACTTTACTTTGCTTTGTTTTCTAGATCAAAGTTTGCCTCACTTAACCCATTGCTTCTATGAATCTGGTTGGTCATGTATACTCCGCAAAAAAAGAAACTGGACACTTGTATAAGTTGAAATATTTCATACTAATGTACGATAAAGTGTACATGATCATATATCAAATTAAAGGGAATTTAGTCCTCTACATGCAGGGTATAACTTAAAGGTGTAATCGTTCATGCATGAAATGCCATGGTCAATTAACAATAGCAAGGTCTGTTTTCAAAAATAGCAAAACAATGAGGGACCACACCATTCGACTGAAATGATAGTAAGCGTTTCACTTAAAACAAGATGAGCGGGGCAACGAAATTATGACATTATTCAACTTTATTGTGATGAACAAACTCTGGAAATACAAATTTGTCAATAAAAAAGGGCCAGGTTAAGAGAGCATTATCATACTGGTCTGTATTAGGCATGAAGCTTGTCTATTTCATGTGTCCCCTGCAATTTTAACCATATTTACCTAGAGAAATGGCATGTTAAAGACTGCCCAACTGTTTGACCAAGGGTGACTTCAGGTTTTGAAGATCTTTGGACTACAGTAGAATTCTTGAGAAAAATTTATACCATTTTCATGCTGAAATAAGGGCACAAACTGTGGTTTTGACTAATAAAGCTTTGCCATGGAATTACCCATGTTGTTACTTTTTGATTAAAATAACACTTATAACGTTCACAATTTGTCTTAATTTATACTCTTTTATTGAGATGAAGATAAAAAGGTCAAATTTGTAATGAAAAAATATGCCATCTCATGAATATAGCGTTTTAGATTATGCTTATCAACATTAAATGGTTGCGTGAATGTTCCATTTTTGCTATTTTTGAAAACAGACCTTAGTGTGGTTAATTGACCGTGACAAGTCATGCATGAATGATTTCATCTGGATTTTATGCGAATATTGAAGAGGGTAATTTTATCTTTAATCTGATATACAATATCATATATTTTATCGTTAATGAATACGAAATATTTGGTCTCATACAAGTGTCCAGTTTCTTTTTTTTGCGGAGTATATTATTTTACTCTTTGGGGATTTCATAATCTAGTTGGGAACGGAGTTTTATTTATCCAGGTTGGCTTCAACTAACTTCAGTGCTTTTTGCACTGATCACAGAGGGACCTGCACCTTATATCATTTTTAAACTCTGCCATCGGATCAAATTCACAATTACTCTAGCATTGATTGTGTACTCTCTCCACTCCCTGGGGAGCAGCTACTTTACAGTGCACCTGATTGAGGAGCAGCAATGTGGATTTAGCGCCTTGCCGAAGGTGCTGTACTGGCCCGGGGCATCGATATGTTTTAACTCTTAACGTGCCAGGGATTTTAATGTTCTATGGCATTTGTGTGTATTGTACTCTCAAAAATGCGAGCTTGGCACTCAAGGAGTTAAAGTCGGCCCCCGTGCTTTGCAGTCAAGCACATGTCTATCTGATCGTGCCGCAACACCTCCAAAATAATAAATATTTGTCTGCATTCCTAATGGGTTTTACTCTATTTATTTGGAACAATGAATTACACTCACAAATTATTACAGACACGTATGTTCTTATATTATGTTAATATGGTAAATGTTTATTAGTGTTAAACACGTAGAATTGCACTTGTTAGATTGTTATTTTAATGTGGCACATCAGAGTATTAATGTCATGCAGTGAATACAAAAATCAAGGTGATAGAAAAATATGAAATGCTCGCAAGAACTCCTTGAAATCCTTAGATAATGTACACTATATACATATCATCCTTAGATAATAATACAATATCCTTAGACAATACTTTAGGCAATAAACAATATTATATCCTTAGACAATAGACAATAATATATAAACACTTTATCCTTGGACATTAGACAATACAATTGTATATCCTTAGACAATATACAACATATCTGTATACAATAGACAATATATCCTAGACAACAGACACTTATCCTTAGACAATACTTATACAGTATAATATGCTTAGACGATACCCAGTACAATGGATATCCTTATACGATGTATACATCAATAAAACAATGTAAACATATAATTATGTGGGCATGGATGAAAAGTGTAATTAATCAACCACGTTACTTCATCAAAATGAATCAATTATATATTTGTATAATTGCTCAGTCTTGCATTCTACTTCAAATGGTGAGAACATGCAAGCGAGTAACTTGAATACTTGAATTAAAACAAAAATGAGCACAAAATTATATTTCATTTTTAAAGCACGAATGTTCTTCCAGTAGTTTGCTTGAATCAGCTAAAAGTACATGCTTATTAAAGCCTATAGCCTAAATCCACACTGGAAAGGTTCCACAAAAAAACAACAACATACAGACGTGCATGTTTAAACTGAAAGGCTGTCATTACGGCTAATCATTAGCAGGATACAAAATGTATTGGAATGACTCGTCACCCCCCCCCCCTAAAAAAATAAAATAATACATTAACTAATGAATTAACTGATAAATGAAAATTTGAAATACAAACAAATAAAACGATTGAAATAAGTATGGTTATAAAATCAAATTTGGCATCAGAAACTTAAACATTGTGAGAAATTCATTACAAAACACGTTTCATAAGATTTTAGACTTTTCTTGTATTGTAAGTTCGCTTTCTGAAAGTATTCACATTTATTTAGTAATAAGTTAGGCGTTTGGCAAGAAATAGTCAGAAAATGTTATGATTGTTTTTACATTTACAGCAGTATTTAATATTATACCTTCTACAAATATGCTATACAAGGTACAGACAATAATCTTTGGTAATTATGCTTTCTTTGATAAATGTACTAACTTATCAACATTATATATCCATATGCAGAGCTTTTATTACCAGAGGGAACATCTAATCATCTAGCCCCACCACCCACTCCACTAATGAAAGAGGAATACAAAATTTAGACCCATTTTGATATTTTTAGACCAAAAAAATGAGTGAGTATGTTTGTTCTGGTAAAGAGTTCAATAATGATAGTAAGGCAGTTTGGGAAAGGGAATAATACAACTTTATAGGGACTGTTCAGTTTACATGCTCACTAGCGGACTGACCAGTGCGTAATTACGTCACGATAAGGCCCCACCCCCATATTTTTTCTTTGTTCAGTCAACCATCTCAGATATATGAACTCAAAATCGATCATATATCCATGTTAGTACTCGCCTGAGACGGTTGACCAAACAATGGGGAACGTGGGGGCGGGGCCTAATTGTGACGTCATCACGTACCAGTCCACTGGTGAACATGCAAATCGAAAATGCCTTAGTCTCTAAATCAGTATTGACCTTGCAACATTTTATGTAACGTGCAACATTTTATGGCGTTGCTTGATTGTTTCATAACGACTCCAGCTGTAGCCGACATAGTGCAAGTTTTTCTAGATCGCAGCAAGTATTATACAGTTTGTCATATTTTAGAGGGATTAACGGGTTGTGTTCGTGTGGACGTGCGGTAGGGGTTCTAGCTGCGTCGACCTCCCTGCCAACTTTGATTTTGTCGCACCCGCCACGGTCACCTCCCCAGTGTGGACGGCAGTCATGGACGTTGGCGCTACCGCTTCACGCTTGAATGACCCCAACTGCAACGGACACAGCGTGATGTTCTGTAGATCGCTCTCCGTGCTGCACACGACACCTCGCTGCTTCATGCGTGACGTCATTGGCAGAGTTGCTGGAAACTCGACAGTTCTGGTTGACTGTGGGCAACGAACACAAAAACAAAGTAGATATATTAGGATATATACTAGGAAGTATGGATACAAACAAACATATACCCAGATTAACTGCAATAATGCGCTATATATCATTAAAACTGCTTTATTTTATGGCAACCTTGAAATATATACAATGTCATAATTGGAAATCACTCCTAAACGACTTTATTACAGAAGTGTAATGCACAAACCACTTTAGTAATAGTGCGAATATGTTAATTACACTGTGGGTATGACATGGTACTGATGTGCACGTTGTAACGAATTTGGGGGCTTGTCCGGGAAATTAATGTTACCCTCTCAGTAAGGACCACCACACACTACATGATTCGATTCTGATCTGACGAACAAGTACGTATCTGAACTAAAGCAATACGTGCCTATTTTTTTTATGTCGGATAAGATTGGGTCGTGTAGTGTGCAGGAGAAAATGTTAATCTAGCCACTTCGAGATGTGACTATGGACCTGACAAGGTTAACCCGGTGCTGCAGCATATATATATACACTTATTATACAGCTTAGGTATCAAGAACATTACTTGGGGAATATTTGAAAAATATTGATTATTTTGCTTTAAAGGCATGATTTTAAAATGCGATTTAAATGTAAATGCTCCTCTATTTTTATTCTTTTACATTCTACTGAATGAATGGGTGGATCAAGGTACTCGTGTAAGCTTGTCTAAAAGAATATATCAAGTAGATTTTCACAATTAATGTGGCCCTCAGAGAGTTAGGTTGAATTCACCTGAGTGGCGAGAGCCTGGAACGGCGCACAGCTCTTGCTGAAGCGAGAATTCACCCTCTTCATATCAATATCCGCCAGTCTCTGACGCCGCTCACTGCGATTATTCGTGATACGAGCAAGCCCTTCGTCAACATGGCGACCTAGTAAGCTCTGCCAGTTTGAATAGGGAGAGAACAAGATGATTATTAACACTTTATTATTATTTTATGATATAGACTAAAATGTATGCAGTTCGAATGGAGAGAAGATAGTTATAATCTGGCAGTCACCTTTATATTTGGTTGTCTGTGATTCGAGTTGGGCCCTCATCAAGTGGGCATGCTTATAACTACGAACAATCTACCAATATAAAAATAGTAGCTTATAATTATGTTTTGTTTCAAATGAATAGGATATTGTTGTCTTATCTTGTGTTGTCGAGAACAATAACTTTGTCAATAAGACAGCTGGCGAACTCATTATTAAAGGTGCACCTGTAAAGTGTCAAATATTGCCCAAAATTACATTCATTGTAAGATATGTCCGAATGATGTGTGAAAGTTTCATTGAAAAAGAACACTGCTTTCCTGGTTAAAAAAGCGAAAATATGCGTAAGCATTTACAATGGACGTTTATGAGATTTATGACCGTTTGTTAACGCTTTTGAGCTGAATGATAGTCTATTGAAAAAAATCTAACCCTATTGTATTCTTCTCTTACCATGAGCTAAACAACACAGTAGAAGAGAAACGCGGAAGCTCCAAGTAATTTTCGTTGAGTAAGACACAGGAATCCCTTTAACTTTAAAGTGAATAAATTGAATTCATCAAGTTTTGTCAGGATGATCAAACTGTCTAATAATTGTGGACAGTAGTTTTATAGATAAAGAAATAAAGCCTTGTATCAGTGTAAAAACAGAAATCTAAATTACCGTTTGTGATCTTGATCCTAGGCTAGAGAAAGACTCAGTACTTTCTCGAGTTGACATCCGGGCACTTGAGACGCTCCTTGCCTTTTGTTCCTGTTGTTCTTGTCCCGATCCCGGCGCAGCTTCTAATTGACTTGTACCACTCACGTGATTGGTCGAAAGTTGCTGTCTCTCTTCGGAACCGATATGCGCGTCCTCTTGTTGGCTGAACGGGTTCATGACGTCATCTTCGGACAAGGACCCAAATGACTTTGAGATCGGAGGCAGGGGAGGATGGGCCGTTTGAGAATGCGGATTCTTTGCGGATGGAATAGATGACGGTTCGGACATCCGAGGGGTTCGGTTTGTTGCTGGTTGTGCATTTGGCTCTTTTTGTGTGACGCACGATTCGGAGCCTCGATCAGTTCGGAATGTTGCCGGTTGCGCACTTGCTTCTCTCTGCGTGGCGAAGAAACCGGAGCCCGCATCACGCACAGGCGGAGTTGACTGCAGTATCACGTTGATAGTTGGGTTGGCCGTACTCTTTCCTCCTTCGTGGACACCAAGGCTACTAAACGACGCATTCACTACTTGCTCGAATGTTGTTTTCGAATGACTAGGTGCATGCTGAACAGACCCGGCAGTCTCACTTTGGCTCGGATGTGAATTAGTTGCCGGTTTAATCAGACTTGCGTTGGAGTTGGCATTCAAGATTGTTGCTTCATCTGTCGTACTGTTATTTGAATGGTTGGACTTTCCTGCCTTTTCGGCGCTTCCCGCGCTAGACCCGTCCGATCGTCGCGACCCGGTCTGCTTGCTTTTCTGCAGGAGGGCAATGTTTTCACTGGTCAACTCCGCACTCTTTGTATCACGTGGGACAGGAGAAGAAATAACGTCCTCGACACGGACATCATCGTCATCACGAAAGACGTCATCGTCGGCATCGTTATCCTCGTCGCCTGAAACCTCTAAAGAAAGACATTGGATAGAGTGATTTATATTGTTAATTGTACACGGTATGCACAATAGTGTTATCTGATTTCATTTTTTTTCTTCATCGCAATGTAGCCTTTAAAGAAAAAAAAAAAAACTATATTTTTCTTGGGAAAACAATCTAAAACTCATATTCTATTAAAAAGAAACATTGATTAGATTAGTTTCACACCAAAATATTCTTTTTATTCATTAGTTACTATTATGTAGCATGTATGTATATACACGAACAGCTAAACCAAATGATGAATTCAAAACAAACGTAAACCTTTAAATACTTACCAATACTACTACCAAGGAATCGGAAAGAGTCTCGCTTTTTTGTTGCAGGTTTGGTGACTGTCCATGGATCCCTACCCGGGACAAAATAATATAATAAACATGATAAATTGGAGGAATGCATGAATAACACATTCAGAGTAATGTTAACCACTTCCCACGAGATTTTGCAATCCGCATTACAGTTAGCACAGGATCCACCAGGTCCCCGTTGGCAATGGGTTAAGATAGTGTACGTACAGAGAGGATACAATGGTTCTACTGGAACATTCAGTTTGAAATAACTACGGGTTAAAGGTTCCCTGACATGCAAATGCATGTTGACATCTGTTTATCTGTATTAGTGTACACATCAAATATTTTTCACTTTTTCACTTAATTTTGATAGCAACAACATGTTTTGTATATATTTTAACAATAATTTTTGTAATTTTGCTAAGCCCGCCTCTGTAAACAATCTTGAAATATCCCTTGTGACATCATCTCTTAATTACTGGTCAGCTAACATGAGATGAACATAATGGCAAAAGTACCAAACGAACATGGTCCCAATGACATGCACTGCATCATACAATAACTGACTTGAGGTTGCAGTATAACTTCATCTCAGAGAAGCAGGATCACCTCGTTATAACGAGAACCTTATGACCATGAAAATGACCTTGCTATAATCATCAAGATATTAAAAAAAAAGAAAAGTTTACAAAGCGTTTGGACCAGCACGGTTACATTGTTATTTGAGGGTTTTGTTACATCATAACTCTTTATTACCAGAACGAGGATCCGCTGTATTTTGTGCCGTTTACATCTACGGACGGAACCGATACTGTGCGAGCCTGCGCCAGACGAAGATATCTCCATCGCCAAAACTGTACGCTAAGTTCAGCTAATTTCAGTTTTACCGATCTAAAGTTTTATTAAACAGCGTCGCGGAGTGTCGCTTGACCCCTAGTATATTTACTTACTTGGGATGCTGGTAGGTCAGCGGATTTCTGAGGTCCCAGTTCGTCCTCTGGCCGAACGTGCCCACGTAGTTACCAGCGATGGTCCACAGCCTGGCCGTGAAGTCCGTTGACGCGGTCAAGACGAAGTGGCCACAGCCGTGGTTGATGAACTCGATGCTGACGACGGCAGAGTCGTGTGCCTTCCACGTCTCGATCAGGGGTGGACGGCTGTTGTCCTCCTGATGAGTTTACACACAATGCACCAATAAAAGACATCATGAATACAAATTAGGATAATCTAATCTGATATAATGTTAAGACAAAATTGGATACGGGTCGATTATCCAAAATACATTTAAAGTATTTTTGACAGATTTTGCAAAAAGAGATACAATCAAGTTACGATTATTTGTAAGTCATTTTTTACGTTCCAACCAATCAGATCTGACTTACGATGAATTGAAACTTACAATCGATTGCATCTGTTTCTGCAACAGTACATTTTGAATGATTATAAGAGAGAGAGAATTGTAAACTCATGAGTCATGAGTCACGGGCGATCGAGTATTAACAAATCACACCAAAATATTAAATTTTTATAAAGCTCAGGGTATTACTTCATCATGTTTCCAATTGTTAAATTAAATTGTTATTAATTTCAAAACGTGGAACGTTTTAGCTGTTGCCATAGTTACAATAATTGGTCATTAAAAGCAATTCGAAAAGTTTAGTGGAATGGGGTCCTGGAGATTGTTAATTTTGCCGAGACTCGACTAACTTATAATGTTGTAATCATAACTGAAAACAGTTCAGTATGAATTAGATCCAGGACTATACCTCATTGGTGGGATATATGCAATGGTTTTTGATGCTCCACACGTACACCTGCCCCATAGTGTCACCGGAGAGGAGCAGCGAATTATCTGGGTTGGTGCTCAGGGCAAGAACCGATTCCTCCTCTTGTGCAGAGTCGCTGGAGTAGAATGAACCTGGGTGATTGAGGAAAGGAGAACTTTGAAAGTAATGACAATTTTCATCACAAGAGCGTTTACAATTAGATTATCGTTATTATCATAATTAGCATTGTCATCAATATCATTGACATTGTCCTCATCATCGCAACCATTGTACATATTCCCCTACTCATCATCACGCCATCGCTTCCATAATAATACAAAAAACCATCATCATTATCAGAATCAGAATCATCATCATCATCATCATCATCGTTGTCTTCATCGTCATCATCATCATCATCATCTTCATCATCGTCATCATCAGGATAATCACCAACATCAGCAGCATCATTATTACCCTAATCGTCATCAACATCACCACCACCATCAACATCATTATCATTATTTTAGTTCCGTTCTTAGTATGTATCATCACTATTATCATCTTGACCAAACTTTCTTTATAATTAATCAAATTGATTTGAAATATTGTATATTCTAACCTACTTTTATTACTATAATTATACAGTTAGGCCATGAAAAATAAATTGTTGGATTGTCCTTACATAATGTCATTATCAATAGGGGCCGACTACGCGAACTGACTATTTTTGGGATATCATTATAAGTATAAATATTGTTTGTACATATCGGCTTCCATGTTGGTGTAGATAATACGTGTGGTTTGCGGTTACACCATGTATCAGGAGAGGATTGGTGAGTCCTGTGAAGGACTGTTGGTATTCTTTTTAGGATAGTCCTAAAAAGGACCGTGGTAGTCCTAGGAAGGACTGTTGGTAGTCCTGGAAAGGACTGTTGGTATTCTTTCTTGAGCTTGTAGTATAATAAGTATATGTTTGCTATACCTCTGTGTTGTCTCTTCTGTCCGTAGATGGCCCAGAAATGCAGGTACCCCGCCTCGCTGGACACCAACACGGCACTGTCAGTGATACCACCGGAGAGACGCGAGCAGAGGAACAGCAGCTTGTCCACTGGAGCTTGGGAGAACCTGAAAGGATTGAAAATACAATTGATTGATTGATTGATTGATTGATTGATTGATTGATTGATTGATTGATTGATTGATTGATTGATTGATTGATTGACTGACTATGGGTAGGTGTATGTGTAGGTGTACATAAACAACCATTGTGTATATCCCACAATCAATCAATCAATCAATCAATCAATCAATCAATCAATTAATCAATTAAGTTGACCAATCCCAGCCAATCTTAACGAAAAGCAACGTAAGCGAAGAAAGTGTAAAATGATTGATAAATGACTGGAATGAAGATTGTGTTACACTCTCCATTTAACACATTATTTGATAAACAAATAGATCGGTCAATTATGTAATCTTACCCCGCGGGGTGCTTGTGAGTCCGCACATGTCGGGAATTCGGTCTTGATCGGACCTTTGACCTTTGATCCGTGGTCGGGTTGATGACAGGGTCAATCTTCTTTACTCCAAGAGATTTAGGGACCGCGCTGAATAGAGATATGATCGCTTTCAACTTCTGGCTTCTGTTTGAAAATACACAGTTATACAAAGTGTTTAATTATCATTATAAAACACTTCAGTAACCTTTGATTATCTTATTTTTTACAATTTTAAACATCTTTGTAATATGTACAAAATACATGAATTAATTAATGAATAAATACAAACATTAATTAATTAATAAATAAGTAAATTAATGAATAAACAAATAATAAATAGTGGAAGAAATTGTTTGTGACCTCAACGTAGAACCTGGTTCTTCATCGTTAGTAATTATTATATTCCAATTGCATATTTGCATCTCCAACGCAAAATAAGATTTTTTAAAAAGCAAGACAAATGCAAAATAAATTTATTTTGACCCGATATGTAAACAAATGTCAGTCAAATTAAGTGATAGAAGAACAGAACTGGAGAGCGCTGCTGAAGAGCTATGCACATTTCATGTGTTGCAAATTACAATTGGAAATACAAATTGTAATGAGCAGTTGAGGCTTTTAACTGACATGATAGTAGGCTGTCCTCTTCGGAGCCTGACGGATATCTTCTCCGTCTCCACGGACCAGATGAGGATCTCTCCGTCGAAGCTTGCCGTTGCTAGGAGACTGGGATGACAGTAGTCTACCGCCAGGATGTCATCCCTGTGTACGTGACCGCCCTTCCATCTGGTGTCCGCCTTCAGAAAATTTGTCTGTAGGGAATTCAATTAACCAGTAAACATTTGAACAAAAAATGAGAAAGAATACATACATACAAATATGAGAATGTGAATTAATAAACATATAGCCTATACGGGTATTTTAATGAGGATGATGATTGTGAAGATGGTCATGGATGATGATGATGACAATGTTGAAGATAATGATAAAAATGATTTACATTATTAAGTTTTTCAAATCAATTGGCAATATGTCAAATAAGTTAACGTAAAACTGCCAGGTATATGTTGCAATTTCTTTTAAATAATAGGCTGTTATCAAATTACCCATTATTACAGGACACCCTCACATTATTTCGATAAAAAATGGGCAACATAAATAGTTTATCATATCAGTTTCTTATAAAACATGGGTCATAAGTAATCTTACATCACAGTGCACTCGCTTTATTTTCAGGGGTATGGATGTAACAACAGAACACGTTCATTATAAATATATCATTATCTTGTTTTTGTTTTCATAACAGTAGTTAGAGATAGATCATAAGGCACATTTCATCACAAGGTTATGTGTGTAAACACAAAACCAAGTACTTTATCATATACACATTTTTAAAAATTATTATATCAGTGATAATAATAGAAGGTAAGGATTCTTACATCGCAGTCACCATCTCTGTACTTGACTATCTTCCTGCTCCAGCTGACGCTAAGGAAACCCTTCTTCTTGCCTAACGAGACCAGCCCGGTCACCTCATCATCACCCACGCTCTCACAGTCGTGAATCGCGTGCCCGTTCTGAAAGTTCCACACCTAAGTTAACGAATAAAGAGTCCATTTAAACTTGTTTTTGCATGCATTTTCATTTACTCTAATTAACACCTTAGTTAGACAGAATTAAGAGTCTATTTTAAACTTATATTCCATGCTTTTTCATTTCATTTCAATTTGTTGTCAACCATAAAATAATATTTTTAAACAAAACCTACTCTGATAAGTCATAGATAAATTAAGAAAAAACATGATTTATTTTTAACTGAGTGTTATTGTGTTGTAAATTGTATGAGCGCTGATTAATTATAAAAGAGGCTACACTTAGTGTAGACATTGCATATGTATCAATAATGCATTATTCCATTTGATACTAGATATATATTAAATGATACGTTATACAGTATGATAAAATATGTACCATCAGTATTTCAGGGCCGTTTATATTCGAAATATATATATTTACATTCATGTTACGTGTGTATGTGTGTGCGTGTGTGTGTGTGTGTGTATGCGTGTGTGTGTTTGTGTGTGTATATGCCGGTGTGAGTGTGTGTATGTGTGTGTATATGCCGGTGTGAGTGTGTGTATGTGTGTGCGTGTGTATGTGTGTGTGTGTGTGTGTGCGTGTGTGAGCGTTTGTATAAAGTAGAAACACAATAAACACTTCGTGATACGTTATGATGAGGTTGTAACTCGTGAAATGAGACGTATTTTGGAAACCATAATATCTAACGAATAATATATGCATTATACAATACTATTTGCATTCCATTCCCATTGTAGATATTATACTATGTTGGAAATGGAATAAATAAATGTAATGACAAATAAAAAAAAATCTACGTTACCTTGATGCCCCCATTTCTGGCGCCGGTGTAGAGTCTTCTTCCCGTCGTACTTATGGTGATGCACGTGATCTCCTCGCTCCCATGAGCTTCCGGTATGGTGAACGATTTGGCGCCAGTTTCTATGTTCCACACGGAGACAGTTGAGTCGTCTGCCGCTGTAGCGACCTGTGTGTATACGAAGCGTACGTCATGGTCATGGTAGTTAATCATCATGAACTTTTGATCATATAAATCTCTATTAATTATCATTTTGTTAACATTTACGAGAGCATGATGGTTTAGAATGATACACTTGTAGATAAATTTAACATAACCGTGGCAATGCTAGAACAAAATAATAAAGCACATACGATAACAAAAACGTAGGTGAACCAAAGGATTGCTAGACACTGAATGAACTCTGCAAATAAAACAAAATCCCACATGATCATCCAAACTCCCAAACTTATCCAACATAAATTCTGTTGTAATGATCTCAAATTATGGATCATAATAATAACAAAACTACTACCAGAATTGCTCTCAAGTCTCGTTGTGGAGATGGCGAGGTGTGGCTTTCAAGATTATAATTATGTTCAAGATGTGTTTTTGTTTATTTAAACAATGAGAAGAGCTTATTATGCACCTGTTTGAAGAACGAGTTGTAAAGCGCTACGCACAACTGCGTTTCGTGCGTGACCGGTGTTCGTCGTTCAAGCATCGTGTTTCTGCGCAGTGTCAACAAAGCGATGTAGTCTGCGCATGACGTCAGCAAATGACGACCCTGATTAGAAAAAAAGGGAGAAACAGAGTAACAACGATCTTCTTTAACTTCAATTTCTACATTGAACGTAACATAAATAACTTTTTAACCTCATAACTTGTAAGACTTATATAAATATTGAATGGCATGAGAGTGCAATATATTCATTTGAAACATTTACGAACCCTTCGTAAGTTTCTACACATGTCAACAAAGTTACTAGATCCCTTTAATCAATAATTCCACTGACCTGATAAAGGACCATGTTGACCTGTCCATACTCCGGACTCCGTGAGTTCTGTAGGCAGCTGAATCGAACACTCAGAGTTTGAAGGCACGTGTACTCGTGTAAGTCCCACACCTTCACCACCTGTACAAATTATGAAAAACAAATATATCCTTATGATGACTTCTTAGTATATTCGATAAAATAATCAAATTGACACTGAATGCAACACATGGGGGCTTGTCAGTCAGCGAACGTTCAGAAAGAAAAGAAAACACGTTAAGTACAACTAAAGTGAAATCAGCTATTTAAAATCTCACAACGAGTGATACAAGATGATATACCAACCAAATTCATTCACAACTATATTTTAATCCTTACAAGCATGAGACCATATCAAAGTCAGTTCAAACGAACACAATTTCTTAATCTTTGCTGAAAATTGAAATCGAACGTTTGATAATTAATCCCTGCCAATCTATTCGTATTGCAAAATAACAAACAGCATTTTCATGACTACTGGCACTGGTGAATATATTTGTATCATTTGCAAAAAGTTGGCACTGGTGAATATATTTGTGTCATTTGCAAAAAAGTGGAACACAGTTATATGGTGTAATATGCAGTGGTCGTGACGGCAGACATAACAGAGAGAAGATTATTTTGGCTAATGTCACAACATTTGTTCTATTCGATAATCAAAAGTTATTTGTGTATCATTAATTTAAAAAAAGTGAGAACATTTATAAGTATAATACATTTGTATTTTTATACCCCATCTTTCGCGTAGCTGTAGGCGTGTCTGAATCGCTCGTTGATGACCACGCCCACTACTGCCATGGTGTGACCACGGAGGAAGGCGATTGGCTTATCCTGTACATACGGGTTCCAAAGACGGACCACGTGATCAATACCGCCTGTTGCGATCACGCTCATGTTTCGATTGTAATCGAAGCATTCTACGCCCTGTAGAGAGAACATGGGAAAGAAAAATTATGATGATAAAATAACAACGAAAGAAAACATGAAACAGGCTTGTATCCGTGTCACTGATTAATATGACAAATTACCAATGGTACCAAAATAAGTAGGGTTTTCGCGACATAATTTCCAATCTTCTCTTTCGATAGGCTTATACCGAACTATTTTCATACAATTAGTCTGTTAATCTGCAGTATTTATAAATTAGGCTATATTACGAGATATATTTTGGCACCGCTATTTTACAATTTGACCTCCGTCCCATATCATCAAAATGTTTGTATCTATATATTTGTTAACGGATCAGTCCGGATACGTATACCTATGTACGTTTGATCAGACCGATTGGGACCGATTTCCCGTTATGTTGTTATTTGTTCTTCTTCACTTGTGCCTCCTGGCCTCCCCCTTCCCCGGCTCTATCCACGCCACTGCCTACCTTGCTCAGTTTGTACGTGTACGACTTCCTCTTTCCCTGTACGTCCATCATAATGAGCGGTGTTTTCCTGCAGCCGCTCGACGAGAGGATGAAATCCTTGTCGGGGAGGTAGCGAACCTTTCGCACCAGCTCCGAGTGCACGCCGGGAAGGACCACGTGACTTACGTAACGTTGATGGGCGTGGATGTTCTGTTGTATTATGGTGTGATGAGAATGCGAGGGGAAATGGTTTGTGGAGAATGAACACCCAAAATAAACGTATTTAATATAACAAACTGGTTGCAATAAAACCATTGAATTTAAATCAGTTTAAAAAAAATACACAAACATGTCATCCACTCATACATATAAACACATACACAAACAAACAAACAAACAAACAAACAAACTAAACAAGACAGAAAGAAAGAAAGAAACAAAAGAAACAAACAAACAAACCGCCTGATGCAGAAAGACGCTTTGAAACTTGAATAATGCACTTTCAGTTTTAATCGAATTTCTTGACGTCGTCTTCCTTAGATATGGAAACATTATTTTGTAATCAATTACATTATTTTCATTTACATTCTATATACAGTACTATCTAGTACATGTACCTATTTGAATGAACGGATCTAAGAATGAGTTAGCCTATATAACCCTATGTTTGCAAGACAAAACGTCTAACAAAAAGAAAAGTAAAACGAGTTGTTTAATCTACTCACATGCATCCATATCTTCTGGACCGTGTCCTCCGGTTTGAAAGGAGTCTCGAACATCTTCTCCTGGGGCTTGTGGAAATAGAAGAGGTCGATGTCCCCTTTGTCGGACCCCATCATCAACAGCGACTGACCAGATGGATTCTGAAACAAATAAACAAACAGTCAAACTACAAATTGAAAGAAATTCACCTTGTTTTGGCATGGAATCTTAAACTAACCAACAAAAAATCAAATTAACTGAAAGAGATACATTTGTTTGGGTTGATTTATGACACAAACAAACGAAAAATCAAGTTAACAGCTGAAAATACACTTGTTTTGACAAATAATTAAAATGAATATACAACAACGCATGCTATATGATTGATTAAATACATCGACTCACGGACAGGCCCCCAAAGTGTTACGCTCAATATAATTGCCACGTTCTAGTCTCTACTGACAATGTTCGACAATACGTCAACATGGTGAATGACCACTCAACTTGATGTTCTCTTTGACTTGTTAAATTGTGACATTATAAAAGATAATCAATCCAATCCATTAATTGCAAAACAATGTTTTAACACCATGCTTCTAAATAAGTGTGTCTTTACGTATATTGCGAGTGTAGATGTTTTGTCTGTAGATTTACGACGAAGACTAGAGCACTGTATCAAACATATTTATCTAGTACAAGCATTGGCACCGAAAGTGCCAATCCTGACAAACTAGACAGACGTTGGTGGGTAAAGAATTACTTTGTATTTTGTTTTCTTCATCAGGCATTATTCTAGACAAGGAGAATATAAATATTGACTCATACAAGTAAAGCCATGTGAAGATCATGTTTTCTGTTTGTTTGTTTGTGAATTAATGTATGTGATAATATTTTGGAGTGAGGGCAGACAGTACGAAAGCTACCGGGGTAGAAGCGCTCACCTTTTTGTCATACCAGTAGTCCAGGCATGTTGGGATATCACTGAGGGCTAATGAACAAAATAATGGTAAAACAAAAATGACAAACAAATGTCACAGAGTTTATAGAGTTACCTACAGAGATGTTAAAATAAACCTAAGACCACTGAAAAAAAAAAAAAGCATTTCTCTATTGACAAATAAGAATGTTGAAACCTTTTTAACATGTTCAAGCGTACGAACATTCTTCGACAATGATATGAGGTTTATATTTGGTTACGTACATAAACGACCGTCAAAATGTTGAACCAGCGTTTGTACTTGTATTATGTAACTGATAACAAAACTTTTGAAATATCGTTTGGCGTTTTTCCTTCAAGCAAATTACTGCACAGGATCCACGAAGAACATTCAGTTTAATTCATCGACGTACATTACTTTTGAATACAATTTAATAACACAAAGGCACTCACTCAAATTGACATAGTCGAGCGTAATAAAAAAAAGAAAGTTTATTATAAAGATATACCATAAAGATTGAACTCTTCAAGACACGTCTTCGAGTTGACGATGTCCCAGAATCGAATCGATCGCGCACTCGATGCGATGGCGATCCTGTTGACGTTGCCCATGAAGACGATGTCGCTGTACCAGGTCCTGAACCGTCTTTTGGACCCATTCCGTGAGTCTTCGGCTCCCTCTCGCATCTCCAGGCAATTCTCCAGGCGGAGATTCTCGTCAAAGACGCACAGAGTCCCCTCCTGTAAAGATAATTTCAAAGAATTGTCACAGTCACATTATTATGTTTTGTACTTACCTATTTATTTACTTTCGGTATACAAATTGTTGATGTTGTGTCTTTTTAAGATGCAATATAAGTACGATGTCGCTGTCCCGGGGTCTTAAAAGATCTCTCAGACCCATTCTCTGAATATTATGAAGCTCCGACTTGCATCTTTAGGCAATTCCAAAGGCGGAGATTCTTGTAAACAAATTATCATACCACTTTTTATCATGATTTTAACTAATTATACCTAGCAAATAAAAAGGGACCGGTACAACTAATAGGCTAATGCTATACATCTAGCGATATACATACCTTGCTGAGTGTGACATAACGGCACGGGTTCTCTAGGACCATTGTACACCACACGATGTCTTGCTGCGAGAAACAAGAATATAAAACTGAGAAGGGATGTATATAAATCATGGAAGAAGTGTTACAAAAACCCATCTAATTAGGCTCTCGTATAGTGTTTATAATTAAGTAATTATTACTTAATTATTAGCCCTACGAGTGTCAAATTAAATATTATAAAAACATGTATTTATAATCAATTCTTATGAAACGAAATATTACAATTAAGTCTCAAAGAATCGTAGAGAGGACAAATATAGTAATAATAATGGTATTTTTATTCAACAAAATGTCACATTCACAGCTACAAGCTGAATTGCAGTATCATTTGCAACAATGAACTCACGAGGTATAAAGAAACCTTAATATATTATATACAATAATTAGAGAAATAAATCATTATATACCTGAAAAGTATCACAAATTAGTCATAAATACTAACGAAAGACAGTAAATTATATTATTATTCTTGGAAAATTCTTGGAAAATTCTTGGAAATTAGTAAGAATTAATTATCCAAAAGGAATATGATATATGAATCATAATTTATTGCGTTCAATGGCTTAACTAACTTTATTCAATTACATGGATTATGGATGATATTACCCGTAAATTGAGACTCGTACACATAAATGCAAATTCAAATGCATTTGAGTTTGGTTCAATAGCTTATAATAAAGAGCTTATAATAAAGAGCTTATAGAAAGAGTATTTGAGCACAATTCACTAAATAAATGTAAAACCAAAAATGAAAGGTTTCAGACTGGCTCGAAACTTTCCTCCTGTATCAGATTGTTTTACATGATAATTATAAGGGCAGGTTGGATCCAGAGCATATAGATGCAGCAAACTGGAAAGTGCGCTGGCCATTTGTCTTGTTTTTTACCAGAAAGGTGGGCTAAACAGATTCTTTGAACCTGAACGGAGGAATTGTAAATAATAATACCTTATTCTGAGGGATGTGTCTTATTTTGGGCTGGGTGCAGAAGACTACATTCTTCCTCAGCTCCATGTTGTCATTCTCCCTGTAATGCAGCAGCATGTACGTCACAAACTCGTTCCAATCTACCATCCCATCGGCTGAGGTGTCAACCTGGGATTATACACAACGATACAAAACATACACATATTAATCGTTAAGGGTGTTTTAATTTTAAATAGCATGTTTTCCTGTCCTGTTGTGTATTTATTATGTTCATATTGCTTGTTGTCCTGCTCCCTGATAAATTGCTTTACTATCCTTATAAAGTTAATAGAGGGCCCGCCATGTCCCCCTAGGCAATGGGTGAAGGGTTAATTAAGGCAGAAACATGAAGTCACAAACTTGTTCCAGTCTACCATCCCGTCAGCTGAGGTATCCACCTGCAATTATACACAACAACGAACAAAAACTAAAACAATAATAATCAATACTGTTTTCAATAGTACATTATATTTTCCTTTTCTGTTGTATATTAAAACTATGTGCAAAATAACACGTTCCCTACTAGATTGTTAACAATCCTCATAGGGTGGACTAAATGGACATAAAATACCACTAACCAGTACAAACCATTCCACCCCAGTGGAATTTGACTAGCACATTGATTGTTGTCATACACCACTAGGGATGTTCCTTTTTGTTGTTTAAAGGGATCACATTATCGGGTAACATTATCGAAATTCACAAATTACTTATAATTATAGAGCAGTTCTCACATACGTACTTCGTTGTAATCGTATTACCAATAGAAACATGTAACAGGTTCCGGTTTTCCGAATTTCTCTTTCGTTATAAATATATCTATGATTGAAGTGTTTGGATTTGATAGTCTCCCTGGGAGACTTACAACTGTAATTAACTTTCAATTTCAACTTGCAATTAAAAGCAATGAGTTAGCAAATTAATATCACTTTGCATTTTCGCTCACTACTCGGTCATATGACAGTGGCGGATCTACAGGGGGGGGGGGGGGGGGGTTAGGGGGTTTAACCCCCCCCCCCCCCCCCTTGGGCTGCCAAGTGAAAATGTGATGTGCATAGAAAAACGCCATCATGTGTCCAGACCCACACAGTATCCGCATCGTCATTGGGTCAATTAACCCCCCCTCCCCCCCTTAGCAAAAAGCTAGATCCGCCCCTGTATGATATTCATTTACCATGGTATTTGCACACATCATCCAGTGGATATGTTAGATCACATAAATACACGTTTCATCAACCCTTCGTCAGTTTTGGCACCTGTCAAATAGATTCCTTTAAAGTGATCCATTAACTTTGTCAAGTGCATCCAAAATTGCCTTTTTCAGCTTTCATATTTCTCTTGTCCCTTCTTCCATAAGAAGGGAATGGGTTTTGGTTTTCTTCCTGTATAAGGAGACAATCATATATTTTTATTATTAAATAAAAAAAGTGTTTTAGGAACGTTTCTTATTTCCAAAAATGCCGTCGACTTTAAAAGAATGTGTGTTAGGTATGTACTGTACTGATTCATATTTATATATGATATATACGTTTGCATAAATGGGATAAAGATGGTTAAAATTTAAATACTTTGTATTTATTAAATTCCTGATAATATTACATAATATGTTCATAATTATAGTGAACTTGTGATATAAATATTTTGTTCGAATAACAACCTGATTATGTCTGTTTACAATTTTATTACATAATTACCATTGAAACAGAAATTCTAAAATTATCACTGTCATGATTGTACACACTCTAATTGAATGCATTTATACAAATGAAAGAAAAGGGAGATATGGTAATGGTCGTGGCGACAGAAAATTATTAAATATTTTACGCGTTATACAATATATTGTAACATATTTATAATCATTATAAATATTGTTCCCATTATGGGATATTTGTAAGGCGCGTGGTGTCACTATGGCAACTTTATTGTTGTCATGACAATGAAAAGCTACGCGGATAATTGTATACCATTGTGCGGTTCTCTCGCTGAAAGAGAACTCAGAACTACGCTTGAATCAGATTATTGCTCGAGACAATTATGAAAGATAAATGAAACTAAAATGTAATATCGCTGTCAGAGTTGATGGATATATTGATCTGCTTTGTTCGTTTTATTGTGAGCGTTTTCGTTTTATTTTGTCAATGGTCTAAGATCACATGACCCAATTGGCATTTAAACTGAGCCTCATTATTATAGTATGCAAGTGGAAACAATTAAATGAGACGTAATCGTATTTTTGTAAACTATTGTTGTGTCTATGAGTAAATACTGGTTCCTTCCATATTGCAATATTTTTTGCCACGAAGCTGACGCTGAAGCCGTATGGCCATGGTCTAACCTCATCTAACCCAATTGGCATTTAACATAAGCCTCATTAACTTATTTCACTGGTAAAATGTCCTAAATAAAATGCCTTCAATTAATCTGGCGCATTGCTGCATCTAATGTCAAAACAGTCCGTCGCTGGAAATGAGCATACTTTCTGCCCAATTAATTTTTGATCGATTAATCAATGTATTAATTGACATTTTAAGAGAATCGCATTGATCTCTTTTTCTTTCATATTATAGGGGGAAATTGTATTTTCCAAAGATATGATTATCTACATCATTATCATCCATATCGTCATAATTATCATCATCATCCTCATCATTATCATCATCATCATCATCATCATCATCATAATCATCGTCATCATCATCATCATCATCATAATCATCGTCATCATCATCATCATCACAATTAAATAATAGTGTAAAGCGCCTTTTTAAGTGATCCATTAAATTGTCAAATTCAACCAAAATCACTTAAGGTTTTGACATTTATCTTGTACTCTGTGTTTTTGTTTATGGCTAGAGAATATTCTCGTTTTTTTATTGTAGTAAAAATGAATGGGCAGTATAATTATAGGTTCTAAAATCTGACATGTTTGTTCACTTTTTTCACTAGTTTAGGTAAACCTTTTTCTTTTTCTATGAAACTATTACACACATAATTCATAAGAATCTTGCAATAATATTGGTAAATTATTGAAGTCTGAAATATCACTTTAGTGAGTTTTGGAATGAAGTTAATAGAACAATTTTAAGTCTTTTTCGAAACTAGAACTGACCTTGGCAAAAAGCGCCTCGAGATGCGCGTCCCAGTCCGAAGACTTGAGGAGGCTCCGGACCATGGATTTAAACTCGCCCAAAGTCACGTTTCCCGCCTCCCTGCGGATGATTCGCCCCGGGGAGTAGGTGCCATCGTCGGGCATCTCGTCCGTGGGCTCGTGGTCGGCGAACTTGGACATGAGCTCCTTGAGGTGGTGGAGGTTGAGCTGGTCCTCGAAGAGGGTCACACCAGCACCCTCCCTGTTCGAACAGAACATATGTAATTTGCTTTAATTTAATTCAATTTAAATTAAATTAATTCAATTTATATTAATTTAATTTCATCCATATTCTGTATTAAAAACGACAATGGACAATTACAACCTGATAAATTGGTAATATAACAAACATGATTCGGCAGGTATAGCTATATATAGATGCTCAGAAAAAATAAAGGTGTTATTCTCAGGTAATGTAAACATATAAACACACACTTTTGTTTAAATTAATTAGAATAAAATACGTGCATTGGAAAACAAACACAAACAACAACAACAACAACAACAACAACAACACACGAACATGAGGAGAAATCGGCAAAGGGTGAGGGGGGGGGGGGGGGGGGGAGGCAGTGGGGGAAGGTACTAGTCTTCCCGCCCCGAGCCCGCCCCGAGCCCTCCTCCTCGTTCGCCAATGATAATGTGCATTAATTAATTGCGTTTTAATAAACGGACGTGCATAATTGTGTCACAGAGACGGTGAAAACAAACAACCCAGATATAAATTGTTATATTACACTCGTATTCCCTCGGGGGGTCTGCTGTACATAATGTATCAGTCATTAATGTGACACGGGAACCACTTATTGGAACAATTTAATCAGTCAAAGTAAATATACAAAAAACACACAATGGAAATTATCGGTACACAAACCAAAACGAACTTAATACAAAATAATTTTAAAATTTATATATATTTCATTCAAATTATCACGGGAGCCACTTATTGGAACAAATTAATTAGTCCCCCCAAAAAACGCAATGGAAATGATCGGTACACAAACTACATCGAATTGAATAACAATTGATTTTGTTAATCTATATATATTAATTCATTCAAATTATCATGGACATAAAACATGTCAATGGATCAATACTTGAAGAAAATAAACGTCATTTTTTGTTTTTTTTACTGCGGTCCATAAAAGCACAAAAAGAAAACTATATTGCCTCAAGTTGTCGATGTTAACTTAGTATCTGTACATTACAATAATGTTACACTATCGGCGAGATGAACACGTTTATTGGCACGTTGTCATGGTAGTAGACTATAAACATACAATTATTGCAGCGTCAAAATCAAATGCGTTGCTAGAAAATAAATGATATACAAGGCGGCATAATTATCTATCAATTTTCTGCATAATAACAACTTCGTCATGTTCAATATGGTATGATATTCTTGTTTAAAAAAATGAAACTGAAAAACAGCCAGTGATATATAGATAAATAAGGAGTGAATTTAAACAAGTTTATGCAAGATCGCTTCGAAGCTATAACATAGTATGAATCTGTATACTTACGCAGCAATAAGAACTCAATATGAACACATTCTATAGGGAATCTTTTACCACCAAGGCTATCGTATGTTTAATCTGTTTAAAGTGATCCATTTACTTTGTCAAATTCGTCCATATTCTCTCGAAGCTTCACATTTCTCTTGTTTAACACAAGCATGAAATTGGTTTTGGCTTTTCAAACGTCTCCCTCTATATAGTGTGGAGATATGCATTATACTAATTGAATTTAAAAGCGTCCCTGAACGCTTTTCGATTGTAGTCAAAATCAATGAGCAGTACGTAGGCGATACAATCTGTCATCAATTTCTCTTTTCTCAGTTACCTGCATTTTAGGAAACAGTGCATCTTGTTCATGGAATTTTCACACATCATTCAGAAAAATCTTACAATGATATTGGTATATAATTGAAGTCTCTATTATTACTTTGGGGAAAAAAACATATTAAATTAATGGATCGCTTTAATCAAGTACACACTTATATAGCTCATTGAAGTCAATTTAAAAGCCACTCATTGCAGCAGCTCTATAATACACTATACATTCTTCAGCCCAGTGCCAAATAGACCACTCTTCCGCGTATATTGCCTCTTCCAATATACTGTCTAGCTCATGATTAAATATACATACTGCACAATAATGATAATAAAGTCAAGAGGCGTAACTGGTGTCAGATATGGATCGGGGTGTATATAGACAGGTGGGGAGGGGGTACGAAATCCCTTTAAAGGTGGAGGGAGGGGGTCATGTGGGGGTCCACAATCTACAAGCATTGCTTTTTAAATAGTGGATCTCTTAATTTCCATGTATGATATTTACTGTATGTTTAATTGTCATTGTGCTTAGCTATAGTTTAAGTTTACATATTATGTGAGCTATTTTGTTCTGTAAAATCTAATATTATTTGATTTTGTTGTTCGGAAATGAACTAAACTGAACTGAACATGACAATGTGTTTTAGTCTTTACGTAATCGTTTACTTTTCTTTACAGAATTAGGATGGGGTTGCCAGGGGTATGACTTGAATTATCCAGAGGGGGGGGGGGGGGGGGGGGGGGGGGTATAATTATCCCGCATTGGGCGTAACTATAGACGCCGACCAGTTTGCACAGTAACCGGCCTATTCACTCTCTCTGTTTACCAAGCAAATAGAATACGCGACATGACAAATGGCGTAAAGCTCGAGTTAAAGCGATGAAAATACCTTGTAGCTTTTTTTGTGTAATTCACTAATGCAAGTCACCTTCATTTTGTCAGACTTCAGTGGTATAGGTTGTAAGACTAATACATCATGGCCATACATAGTAGAATATATTTCTCCGGTTCTTCAAATACGAATAAAGTTGATTGTATAATTACATTACAGCCATAATTTTATAGGATACTATTTCTAATCCTCTTTCTGATATCTATTTTAACAAGCCAGTTGCGTGAAGATATCAAAAACATTTGTAATTAGGACAAAACAACTCAAACATTGTTTGAATTTAAACCGATAATTAAAGTTTTTCGTATTTTAAAGAATCATAGCACAATAGTTATAAATTACACGTGAATGCTCATATTATGGTCTATGACAATTGATTCTGGGCTACTTCAGCCTGCATGATCACATTGCTAAGAAAACTACTAGTTATTAACTTGGTTAAAGTGATTGCTGTCACTTGTCACCAAGTCAATACTATCAATGAGTTACTTAGCCTGTGGCCAATATATACTAATACAATGTCCCCTTTATCTTTACATCTCCCAATGCACGGACAAACCACTTAAAATGGATCTTAAGTGGCGTTTCATCCAATTCTGTCTTGAGGTAAACACGGTTAAATGATATAGAACGAAATGACAGATCTTCTTATTTTAAGTGTTTGAATCACTTGTGTATTGCCCATAACGATGTCCATTAATATCGGTAGAGGATAACAATGATTGTGTTGTAAACACTTTTAAAAACGATATCTCCCTTTCTCTTCTTCTTCCTCTCATAATTTCTTTCTTTTCTCCTCCCTCTCCTCTTCTCCATCTCATCTTTTAAATTTTTTTTATTTAGTCTACTAAATTTTGGGTAGCATCTTATGTCTCATCTTTCTGTTTCTTTTATTTAGTCTACTCAATTTTGGGTAGCATCTTATGTATGATTGGTATTGTAAACATAATCGTTGTCTTTTTGTATACTTTTAGTCTAAAAGGAATTTATATGCACGCATTTCTGAAATCTCGATAAATAGAAATAGTATAAATGAAGAAAAAAACATTTTAGAGAGAGAGAGAGAGGTATGGGAGAAATACGGAGAGAGAAAGGGGGGGGGGGGGGGTAGAGGGTGAAAAGTGGAGAGGTGGAAAGATTATTGCAATTATTTCAAAATCACATCTATTAGGAATTTGTCATGAAGCTCTAATTACCCATGTTAGGGGTTATATAATTACTACCTGTGTCTTTCTGTTCGAAGGCCTCAAAGTCCACGGATAGCTGAATTCCAAATAAAGCATCGCTTTGTGACTTGGATCCGATTAGAGATATTTAATATTTAAAGCCTCTTGACCAAGTCTGTAAATAGAGGAATATGATAATCCTCTTTGTATAATTATGCATTGAGTACCAAAAGTAAAACCATTCGTAGCAAGCCTTGCTTTGCTCTCTCAAAGTAGAAATCCTATATGTTGTTAAATATGGTGGTTGAAAGTGTATTTTTGTTAACGTGGTAAAATTGCGAATTCATACCATTTTGAGAATAATTTATGATACTCATCTGTGTCGAATTATGATTTGTGTTTGCCCACATCATGGCGAGCCGTGCTTTGCAGTTTGAAGATAGACATCCTCATGTCTACTTGTAGTTACTCAATGACAATATACAGGGTGATGTGGTCGATGTTTTGTAAACGTGGTAGAATTGCGAATTACAATTTTTGGGAATATGAAATCATCCTCGTCTAATTATGCATTTAGAACCAACACAATACAATAGCGAGCTTTCCTTTCGAAATTTCAAGATAGAAATCCTGCTGTAGTACCAATGATGTAGTTGAAAATGTAATTTGTGGTCACGACGTTTTGGTAATAATCCATTTTGAGTAAATGATTATATATCGTACTAAATGTGTCACAGTTAGTTGTAAAGGAACAAAAAAAACAGGGGAAAAAAAGGTCGAAATTTTGTCGAAACCGAGCAAAATATCGACAACATTATTACCAATGAATCCTGTAAAATCACGTAATCTATATTAGACCCGAAATTACATCTGTCAAACGGACTTATCTACTGATAAGTTTGATTCAAGGAAAAGAAGCCGACAGGACCTTCAAGTATAGTTCTTGAATCAGCTATAGTCGAAATCATACGGCTCTGGTCGAAGTAAACAAGTCACTTTTATGTCTTCAATTTGCACAGGAGCGTCGCTTTTCAATTATCATCTTGTTGGAAGGAGCTATTAGAATGAGTGTCTTGTCGTCGGAGAAGGGGTAATTGGAGTCTTGTAGCTGTTTGCTATACGACCATTATTGTCAAATTATTATAACAATAGCACCTCGAAGGTGACAATTACAATCGGGGACGGAATGGGAAAGCAGGGGGTGTGCTGGTTACCGGTTGGCTACAGTGGACACGGGGGCACAGGGGGGGGGGGGGGGGGGGGTGGCACGGTGATACCGCCTTCTCCCCAATGGTAGTAATTATAGTTTGCCTGGTTCATATTCCAAAATATATACAACCAGATTTCAGTTTTAATACCGTAGTTTGATAATTTATATCAGTGCAGTATTATTTGCTGCGTCCATTATTTTCAATGATATAACGATAGCAGCTCGAGGGTGGGACGGGATGGGAAGGCTGGGGGTATGATGGTATCGTAGCTACGGGGAGGAGGAGGGGGGGGGGGGGCACGGGTGTACCGCCCCAATAATAGTAATTATAATTTGCCTGGTTAATATACCAAAAGCTATACAACCAGATTACCAGTTTTAATACTAGTGTATAATAATATATCAGTGTATTATTATTTGCTACGTTATCATTGTCAAATTATTATAACAATACAGCACCTAGAAGACAGATGACGATTAAAATCGGGGACGGGATGGGAATGCCGGGGGTGTTCTAGTTAGGCGCATCTACGAGGCACGGGGGGGGGGGGGGGGGGGGCACGTTCTCCCTCCAATGATATAAAACAAAAACAATACAAACGATATCAGGTTCATCACATCGACAACTTCAAGCTACTATCATGACTATTATACAGTGCGAGTCAAACAAACGAAACTGGACTTTAATAGCTTATAAATCAATAATTCTAAACATATAAAGTATGTTGATATTGGTATCATGTTAAAGCTGGGGAAATTGCGTTTAAAATGAAATATCATACACTCTGATCACCTCACGCTTCACCGAACGCGACCTAATTATCCAAAGTCATGCAAAAACTACCCGTGTCCAAGTTTGCAGCGTTCTTGTTTTGTGAATGGTTGCATCATTCTGTTGTCTGATTGTAAAGATTACTTCATCCTACATGTCCTATTCAGGGCCCCTGCCTCCCAAAAGTGGGGTTGCTGATGGGAGGAGGGTCGGGGGGGGGGGGGAGACCCCCTTCCACCTTGATAAACATGAAAAACACTGGCAACCAGCTGGTTTTTTGTTGCATTTTTTGCATCATTATCATCGTCCCCGTCATTCTCATCATTCTGATGATACTTAAAGTGATCCATTAACTTTATATTATCCACAAAAGTAATGTTTGAGACTTCAATCATATACCAATTTCAATTGTAAGATTCTTGAGAATGATATGTGAGAATTTCATAGAAAAGGAATAAAGTTTACCTAGTGAAAACAAGAAAATCAATGTCTGATTTGATTAGGATATACTATGGACGATTGAGTATCCGAATTTAGATACTCTTGACTACGGTCGGAAACCGTCTTAGACGCTCTCAAATTAAATCTTAAATATAACAATGATTATGGAGACATTTGACAAATCAAAACCCATTTCATTCTTCTGTTACCATAAGTAAAACAACAATGTACAAGAGAAGTGAGAATGCTCCAAGTGATTTTGGTTGAAATTGTACAAAGTTAATGGATTACTTTAACAGTCGTATAAACCACCTATATACTACTGTAATTTCCTACTGCATAGATATGTCTTGCAATATTGCACATAATGGATTTTGTTATTATATTTAATTTCGGCAATATAAAATACGTATAGCATAATATCCTTTTAGATAGTCCCATATTAGAGAGCTAATTAATATATGACCCACCAGGTTCTCCTAGGAAATGGGTTAAGAATGCTGGTAAAAACCTATAATCAGAAAAGCAGTTCTAAGAACGAAGTTAGGCAAAGCAAGAAATAATAATAATAAAGAAGTCTATAATGCGCCATTTCACCCTTTTCAAGGTGCTCAGGGAGCAGTTAACTCATCTTTACACCACAAATTATACACAAATAATTATTGAGAATATCAAAACAGAAAATCCAATCAAATAACATTATAAAGGACAGGCGTTTATACTTACTCGGTGTCCATTTTACCCAGCCAGAAACTACCTGCAGGTCCAAAGAGTGTGTTTGCTGCTTGGCGTCACCCGGGAAAACAGGCCGATCGGTCCTTCGGCCTCTCGATGGAGTGTACGTACGTCGTGTCGGACACAGCGTATACAATTTATTTTGTTTCAATCACATTTGCGATCAGCTGCTAGTATAATTATGTAATAATGTTATATTGGTATCGGTTGTAATTTACTTTCATTGCACTTTCATTGGCATTTGCATTTGTGATGAGAAAAATCGACCGTCGTTGTTTTGTAGGCGGTATAAATATCATTATGCGCACCAAGTAATCCATCGTGGATAAATCAGCCTCAATAAAAAAACAGACACTGGTCACATGCATGCGGCCCCCCTTTTCGCATCATCCACTCCGATCGAGTCACAGCACAATTCCTTTTAGCGTTCAGTAACCACGGTAACGATGAACAGTTTGGAACGATCCGTTGCAGCATCCAGAGTATATAGTCACGAATGCAGGGTTGATGTTTCGGTTCTATAATCATTTTACTTTCACTTCGAATTAATTAAATAATTATAGCATTGTACTCCAGGATTCTCAATGGACATGCTGAATGTTTATAGGTTGTAATTTGTCCGTGCCTTCAAGTTCATGTATAAAAGAAACAAATAATCTATCCTCTTTTATTGGTTTGTAAACAATATTCGTGATCATATACTTCTCACACGTTTCCTCAGCATGTACCCTTGCGCTTCATGTCGCTTCGCATCTTCTCCTGTTCTATATCATGTCAGTTCGAGCCGAATTTTTGTCCACCCATCATTGAAAGCATGATGATTAGAAAGATTTCAAACTCCGTATCTAATGCATGATTGTCGGTCGTATAAAGCGAGTTAATAATGTTGAAAAACTTCTTGAAAAAACACACACTGTCGTATAACTCCTTTTTCAAACTACATGCTCGTGTAAAGACTGCATGAGTTACTTTTACTAGTGAGTTTAGCTATATTGATAGAATACTTTGAGAAATGAAGACCACAAACAAACCTTTGTTCAAAGTGATCGCGTTAAGACTGCTGTAATTCACGCTGAACAAACGCCGTTAGAGGTTTC